>JASDQU010306643.1:142301-154596 GCA_032191745.1 Picea mariana
TTCTCCTTTGAAATACATGTATGAATAAAGCAAAGTATCTCCCACGTGTCTAAAAATGTCATTAATGGATCAGAATAACCAAAGGGGTAAGTGTCTTACAGTTTAGTTAAGCATTAAGAAAACCCTAGAATTGATTAGACACAAAAATAAGGTTCCAAATGCTAGGTCACCTTCCCCAAAACACAAAGAACTGATATAGTTTTGTTGGGCAAGTGAATTAAGACGTTGAGTTATTTATCCCCTCCAAAAATGCAGAGAACTGATTTAATTTTGATGGGAAAGTGAATTAAGACACAAAGTTATGTCTCTTCAATGCAGAGAACAAGAATTAAACTCGTTGAGTGGAGTCATCGATTGTTGGGAAAGTGATTTAACACATCAAACGCAGAGAAGGAAAGGGAAAAATGCATGGACAAGGGAAGGAAGGAGAAGAGATTTTACTCCTCGTAAAAACAAAGAGAAAAAGATACCAAAATAGTTGGGCAAGAGAAGGAAGGCGTAGAGCCTTTGCTTCTTAGAGAAATGCAGAGAAAAAGATACAAAATCGTTGGGCAAGGGAAGGAAGGTGAAAAACATTTACTCCTCATAAAAACGCAGAGAAAAAGATACCAAGTCGTTGGGCAAGGGAAGAAGGCGTAGAGATATTAAAGGTAACATGAAAGGACATTTTTTTTCAACACACAGGGTACTCATAAATTTAAAAATGCAAGGTTTTGAATGGAGAGGAAATTTGTTGTGTGAAGAAACCAAAACGTAGAAATAGCGATTAGTTGAAAAACGTAGTGGCTCAGTAGAGAATAATGCTTGGATAACCCCAATGCTGGTAAGCTTACACTTCAATGCATAGATTTTTCTCCTTGGTAAAAATTGTTGTAGGAAAGGGGAAATCATAGTGGTTATCCCATAGATGGAACGCTTGAGATTCCATATTTTCTGAGCAAAACCGTAAGCGAATTTGTAGATGGTTATAATCTCCCCATCAACACAGAGATTAAAGAGAGAATTTTTGGGCAAGAAATCAACACAGAGGTTGCAAAAAGGAGTTATGGCATTGGGAAAAATTTCCACCTAATGTAGAGGAACAAAATAAGACAAATCCATTGAGGAAAATAAAAATGAAATCGCAGAGGTAATCAAGGAAGCACGCCAAAGATGAACAAGAACAAGAAATTTTCTCTGGAAATGAACAATAACGCATAGATGAGCAATGAACAATAATTTATCTATGGCTAATGACGAACATCGAGAATGTTTGTAAGGATCCATGCTTATTTTAAAAAGAAATACAATGCACATTAAAAATCTTAACACAAATTTACAATCTCAACATAAGTACCATAACCGAAGATGAGAATTTTGAAGATGTTCTCCCATGCTTGCACTTCATCCAGCTCCCTGCTTGCTAACTTTGGATACTTCACCGGTACCTTCCAGCCAACGCTAGAGGTACTCTTCTTCCCCCTTAGCCCCCTGAGCTGCAAAGGGGATACACACACACAACCAAAAATCCTCTAGCTCCCAGCTTGCCTCACAAGGTACAACCACCACTCTCTCTCTCAAGCTGGGTATCCCATCTCTCATAAGTAAATTCAGTCAGAATTTTTGCAACATAACCTTAATCATAACCAATTTCCTTTATTCCTCCTCTCAACCATTTGTTTTATAGAATTTTCTTAGTGACAACTTGTCATTTGCACATTTAATTCATTTTTTTTTAATTTAATTCGGAATTATTCCCCCCAAACACTTGTCACCCATTCCCTTCGTTGCACAAGTAAATACATAATTTAATTTAATTAAAAGTAAATTTCCCTCACCCATCCTAAAAGCACTCCTAAATTCACTCCTACTTGTCCCTTTATTCCATTTAATTCCAATTAAAGACTGACGCCTTTCTAAAACCGAGTTGAGTTAAAACAGAAATGTTCTCTAGTTAGACTAGACTCTAGATTCCTTTATATGCGTACCCATTCCTTTAGCTTTATTCCATTTTACCTTAAATTCCAATTTGGTAATTAGTTTCATGAGTGTATTAAATCACTCTTTAGATTTCTTTTATTTTCATTTATTTCTTAAATTGATTTATTTCATCCCCTCATTATTTAATTTATAAAAAATTGTTTTTCTTGTCCTCTCATAAACGTAGAATTAGGCTTAATTAAATTTTTATTTGCAGAAGCTTAGACCATTAGGGATAATGATTAATAAATTTAGTCTTTAATTAATTAATTAATCAATTAATTAATTCGCCAATGCTCAATATTTTACAAGGTTTAACATTCGCTCAAAGTTTTCTTAGCCACCTAGATTCATTGACTCACCTTTTTAAATACCGTGATGTGCCCTTCAATACGCACTCTGTGCTCCAAGGGTGCCACTCACCTTTGATTCAAATTTTAATTACGCGATGTGCCCTTAAAGAAGCACTACGTGCTCTAAGGGTGCCACTCACCTTTGACTAGTTTTACTAGTTGTCCAACCCTTGGAATCAATACTCCATTCAGGAGACCTTGTGAGAGACTAAGGGATTCTAAGGAATAATGACCCTACCTTATTGTACGCCCAATAGAAATATTCATGAGTGACTGTCTCAGTGTGCTCTCACGGTATCGAGGACCTCACGAACTAGGTAATCATTAACCTACAATTTGAGTCACGACGAAAGTGCTAGTAGGCTGTGTCAGGGGTGCTTCCACACCTCTCCCTCAACATATGGTCTATGTGCATGTCCCATTTACTTCTTATGTGATTCAGATTATCAAGCAATCGTGAGCCTGCATCCATCAATGAAACACTGTCAATGATCCATAAACAACATCATAATATAATCAATCATATGTCACATATGCATAAATAAAATACTCAAACCAATACAATCCACTCCCTGACTCAATCAAGAGTCCAAGGAGGTCCATTGATGTTGTCGGCATCCTCAATCTGTCAAGTGTCCTGCACACTCAAGGGAAACTCGTCAATAACATCTATCAATACATAGATATCAAATAACATAACATAAGAATCCATCAACATCATCATAAGAATCCATAAGAGAAACATAAAACCATATACTAAAACTAGATCACTTGCATGCAAGTTTCCTCAAAGAATAGTCAGTAACATGTGCTTGCAAGAGAGGGATGTTGCATACACCCCTCTTGTTTTAAAATTTGTCTCGAAGTTGTACAGTATATAGAGGAAGTAAATAAATCATCTGACAAGGTCTACATGTCTAACTATCAAATAAATATGGAAAGTATTGGTGCATATCATATGCGTCCTCCCAGGTAGCTGAGTGTGGACTATAATTGTCCCACTGGACCTTGACCTAATTTATGTTCGATGTCATATTTGTCGAATGTGATGGTTCATAATGTGGATTGGCTTCATCGTGAGTGCACCCTCATCCGACACCTGTAAGGAAATCATGTCAATCACATGTGTAGGATCATTAACATAATGTCTCAAAATAGATACATGAAAAACATCGTGCATACGCCTCAAAGAATCAGGAAAGGCTAGTCGATAGGCCATGGACCCTTTATTTTCCACAACTTAGAAAGGTCCCACAAAACTAGAAGAGAGTTTAGCATCATTTCCAAACTTAATATATCTCTTGTGTGGTTTCACCTGCAAGAAAACTCAGTCACCAACTTCATAATTACAGTCAATGAGATGCGCATCGACATAACTTGTCGACCGATATTGTGATTATTTAATCCTTTGTCTTATCATTTTCAATTGTTATTCCCTTTCTTGGATAACTTATGGTCATACCAGGACCCTATCCTCAAGTATATCCTAGCTCAAAGGCGTATGACATGGTCGCCCATAAAGAAACTCAAATGGTGTCATCTTAATGGTGCTTTGATAGCTGTTGTTGTATGCAAACTCTACCAATGGCAAGAACTCTTCCCAATGCCTCCATTGGTCCATCACGTACATACACAACATATCTTCCAAGATTTGGTTTGTTCTTTCTGTCTTCTCATCTGTCTCCGGGTGATACGTTGTACTAAAGTTAAGTTGTGTTCCCAAGGCCTCTTGGAAACTAGTCCAAAATCGTCCGGTAAACACTGATCCTCGATCGAATATGATAATTTTAGGCATGCCATGTAATCTCAAAATATCGTTGATAAATACTCTAGCTATTTATGGTGCTTGATACATCATATGCACAGGAATAAAATGGGCACTCTTCATCAGAGTGTCAACTACCACAAAAATTGAATCGTGCCTCCTTTTTGTTAGCGACAACCCAACAATAAATTCCATCAAAATGACTTCCCATTTTGATTCTAGAATATCGTGTGGTTGTAGTAATCTTGTCGGATGTCTATGTTCAACCTTCACTTGCTGACATTCCAAACACCTCGCCACGTAGTTATCTATGTCCGCCTTCATTCCTTTCCAGAAGAATAAGGGCTTAAGGTCCTCCCTCATCTTCATGACTACTAGATGAGCCATGTAAACTTCTCTATGAGATTTGTTTAAGATGAAATTTATCAATTCATCGTTAGGCGGTATGTAAATCTGATTATTATACCTCATCAATCTGTTGTTTTCCAATGTATATCCTTAAAAACTAGGTACCAACATGGTGTCTCGTCCAATATTTTCCTTAACCTATTTATACCAGTCATCGTCACATTGTATAGCGAGAATATTTTCTCGAAGATTCGTCTAAAGAGGTATCACCGAAAATATGCATGGTCTCTGACTCAATGCATCTGCCACTCAGTTCATTGTTCGTTTTATGTAGGTAATCTCAAAATCATGATCGCTAAGTAGTTTTGATCAATGCCTTTGTTGCACACTCAAGTCACTTTGCATAAAAATGTGTTGCAAACCACAGTGGTCTATCTTTAGTTCAAATTTTCGTCCAATCGGGTAGTGTCTCCACTCTCTCAGGCCATACACAATGGCCAATAACTCCAAATCAGGCATCACATAGTTATCTTCATGATTTCTTAATTTCCTTGAGATGTAAGCGATTAATCGACTGTCTTGCATCAATACTCTACCTAAGCCTTCCTTGGATGCGTTCATGCATACCAAGAATTCCTCATACATGTCGGGGAATTTTAGTATCGACGTTGTCATCAAAAACTCCTTGAGCCTTCAAAATTATTCTGTGCATCTATCAGTCTAATCTAGGTGGATATAGATGGCCACCCACCTTTTCCAACTAGCTCAAAACAGTTTTCTGGCAATTTTGGCAATTTACTATTTTTAGTAGTTTTAACTTTCAAGGTCATTTTGAGGGCCTAAATGAAGATTTTTTGGGATCGATATTCTCAATGATATCCAAAGGAATTATTGATCCCAAAAATGAATTTCCTCGACGATACCTTTCCAACGGGCTATCATACGCCTAAAACGGAGATTGTATGCAAAAGTTATGACCCCATGAAGTTGATGTACTAACTTACCCAAACGGGGCCCACATAACTTTTGGCACTTCATCTCCTAGGGTCAGGTTTTTTTATGTCTAGGGTTTTTGGCATTCTTGTTTATTGTAAAAAGGCCTTCAGAACCTCATTATAATCATCTTCTTGCGAATGTGAGTATCCATCACATCTCTTCTCAGAGATAAGCTACCACCATTCTAGCGAGTCTTTCACTCTGTATTTTTACAGTTTATGTACATTTATTTCATTAATAGAAATCGTGTATTACTATATATATGTGTTTATGGTTGTATCTCTGATACATTTCTATTATATTATTGAATATCTGCGATATCTCTGTGCAGTTCTTTATTATATCTCCGTTCTCATTTCATGCCAAAAATAATCTGGATCAGTGGTATCAGAGCAGGATGCTCTTGATCGTTTTTCAGTGCATGTCCCCGATGAGGTTCGAGTATAGAAAGTTGGATCTCGAGCTTGTCTCTCTTGAATATAATCTCTCTCTTACGCCTAAGAAACCCTCCATGGCGGAAAAAAATAAAAACGACAAAGCAAACGATCCTATAAATCTGTTACTTGAGCAAGCTCTCACATGACAAAGGGACGAAATGATCGAGAATTTTTCCCACATGCTTCAACACCTGCCGATAGCAACAGGTGCATGTTCATCAAACAACCACTTTGGAAGCACCTCTCCTTTCAAGGTATAGGTTAATTTTGATATTCCCATAGTTGAAGGTCAAATAGATGCAGATGCCCTAGACAAATGGTTAAATCTATTAGAAGGTTATTTCTATGTTCATAATTTTTTCGACAAAGAAAAGATCACCTTCACACTCCTTAAAGTTATCCCCCATGTCAAACATTGGTGGGAAACTTGCTGGGAGAAAAGTTCCATAGAGGAGTCTGGAATACATGGGGTTGATCCCACTTGGGATGTTTTTGTGGATGCGGTGAAGGAACAATATTACCCTGTTGGAAACTATGAGGATCAGTACATGAGATGGAGCACACTGTGGCAAGAGAGGGGCCAAGAAGTTCCAGAGTTCACCAATAACTTCCATACCTTGCGCACCAAGCTAGGTATCAAAGACTCTGAACGACATTTGGTTCTAAAATGTCATGGGGCTCTACACAGATACATCCAAACTGAAATGGATTTTTTGGACATCTCATCACTCAGTGTTTCTTATCGATATGTTGTTAAAATCGAGTAGAAATTCAATCACCGGAACAAACGGGAGTTTGGGTCTGCAAATCCGCAACAACCAAAGTATGAAAAAGACAGCCCTAAAAAAAATTCTCCCGAAAACTAGTCCAAGCCATAGGAAAAGAAGGGTCACGGGAAGACAAAGAAGGACACCGGAAAATGGTGCAATTTCCACAAAATCCCCTGGAACAACACCGATGAATTTCGGTCAAAATAGTCATTGGTGGCAAATATCAAAGACAAGGAGTCGAAACCTAATTCAGAATCTGATTCTGAAAATACTGGTAAAAGACAGATCATCTACACAAACCCCACTGCTAATGTTGCAACCGCAACAATTCAACTAGAAGAACTCACAGATCTTGAAGAGGGGGGGCACCTTTTTCATTCATAGATGTGGATTAAGGGGACCCCGCTACATTTTATTGTTGATAATGGAAGCTAGAAGAACCTCATCTTAGTAGAGGTCGTCAAACAGTTGGGATTGTCGACAACACCACACCCACAGCCATACAACATTGGGTGGCTTTGCTAAGGATGAGATCTTCATGTCAGCCAACAGTGTCGATTGTCATATGACATCCAACCCTTCAAGTATGAGGTATTGTGTGATGTTGCCCCACTAGATGTCTGTGATGTTCTCTTGGGCCAACCATATATGTGGAAGTGCCATATTTTTTATGAGTCTCGACCCCACAATGTCAATGTTTCTCTAGGGGGTCATCTCTACAGAATACCAAAGGTAGTTTCGACTACTGTCCCACCTAAAAAGTGCCGCAAGGTAGTATCTCATACTAAAAAATTCAGCTTCTACACAATTTGTTCAAAAGATGAACAAAAGGATACTACAACCACTACAGCCTCGACCCAAGCACCTTCTATCCAACAGAAACAGGTCGACAAGATTGTAGCAAAGTGTAAATATTCCTTCTGCACAAAAGAATCTCATGTATCTAGACTAGTTAAAAAGTTCCAACCCTTCCAACCACATGCTCATGATAGCCTTCCATAAACCAAACAATGTGACGTCTCCAGAAAGGCAAGCAACTCACCAAGATTCAAATTCAACAAAAACTTTTTCCTCTCCCCCGGGCACTCAACGCAATGGATACCATTGCTTCCTAAGGAGAGAGGATTGATCCAGGTGGATATTGGTGGCCACCCACCTTTTCCAACTGGCTCAAAATAGTTTTCTGGCAATTTTGGCAATTTACTATTTTTAGCAGTTTTAACTTCCGGGGACATTTTGAGGGCCTAAATGAAGGTTTTTTGGGATAGATCTTCTCAATGATAATTTAATGAATTATTGAACCCCCAAAATTAATCTCCTTAATTATACCTTTCCAACGGGCTATCATATGCCTAAAACAGAGATCGTATGGAAAAGTTATGACCCCGGGAAGTTGATGTACTAACTTACCCAAACGGGGCCACATGACTTTTGGTGCTTCATTTCATAGGGTTAGATTTTTGGATGTCTAGGGTTTTTGGCATTCCTGTTTATTCCCGATTAAGCCTCATTTTAATCATCTTCTTGCGAATGTGAGTAGCCGTCACATCTCTTCTCAGAGATAAGTTACCACCATTCTAGCGAGTCTTTCACTATGTATTTTTACAGTCTTTGTACATTTCTTTCATTAATGGAAATCATGTATTACTGTATATTTGTGTTTATGGTTTCATATCTAATACATTTATGTTATATTATTGAATATATGTGATATCTATGTGCATTTATTTATTATATCTCTGCTCTTATTTCGTGTCGAAAATAATCCGGATCACGGTCCATACAAACTTCTTTCTTTTCTTCTGCAATTTCATGATATGATTTTCTATCTTCAAAAAACCTTCGATGAACCATCTATAATATCCTGCTAAACCCATGAAGCTATGAAATTCTAGTATGTTCATTGGTGCAGGCCATTCCATAATAGCCTCTACCTTCATTGGATCCACAAGGATGCCTTCAACGGAGATAACATGCCCCAAATAATGAATCCTCGATTTATAAAAAGAGCATTTCGACAGTTTCGAGTACAATTTGTTCTCTCGTAAACACTGTAGTACCAAGCACAAATGTTCATCATGATATTCCATCGTCCGAGAATATATCAATATGTCACCAATGAACACTTGAAAAAACTTTTTCAAGTATTCGCGAAACACCCCATTCATCAAGATCAACAATACCCCCTGGGCGTTTGTCAGTCCAAATGGTAAAATGGTAAACTCGTAATGCTCGAACCTCATCTTGAATGAGGTCTTAGGAATTTCTTCCTCTTTGATACATAACTGGTGATATCCTGATCTCAATTCGATATTTCAAAACACCATTGCACCTTTCATTTGGTAAAACAAATCATCTATTTTTGGCAATAGATATTGGTTCTTGATCATTGCCTAGTTCAATTGACGACAGTCAATACAAAGTCTCCATGACCCATCCTTCTTCCATATGAAAATAACAGGCGCACCCCAAGGTGACACACTTGGACATATAATTCCTAGTTCCAACAAATCTTTCAATTGCAATTTCAACTCCTGTAGCTCAAAGGTCAACATTCGATAAGGCGTTCTTTCTATCGGTTCAGTTCCAGGTTTTAAGTCAATGGTAAATTCCATCTCTCTTTCTAGCAAAAAACCTAGTAACCCTTCTAGGAACACATCTACAAACTCTCGTACTACCGAAAGGTTTTATAATCCTTCCGCCATGCCCTTGTTGTTCAACGCTAAGATTTCATATAGCTTGCATCCTTTGCGCATGCTCTTCCTTAGCTTTAGGGAAGAAATGAACCTTAAGGAAACTCCCTAGTTTCTTTCTACAATGACTATTCTACGTCCCTTATCATCGATCAAAATCAACCATTTCGTCTTAAAGTTGAGTATCACATCATGTGATTCTAACCAGTCCATACCGATCATGATGTCATAATATCCTAAGATTTTGATGTACAGGTTGGACTTCATTACAAAATATCTCAAGTTGAGGCTACAGTCCGTAACCTTTCCTCCAAAATTCTGCTTGGATCCCAAATCCATTTCCACGTAGCTAAACTCTTCGTGTTCAACTACCTTTACCTTAATTATTTTTAGCGTTGCACCATAAATAAATCTCTTTGTAGTGTCGAGATCTATCAATATAATAAAGTTCTCATCAGAGATGGTACCTGACATCTCGAGCATAGTAGACCGGTGCTCATCCTGGCGGTTATTCACCACTACATGAATCCAATCATCTTTTCCAAAATATCCAACTGTAGTGTGTCTGACTGACCCAGCTTCTCTATCCCTCTCATTTGGACAATATGGTTGGTAATGTGGCTCTCCACATGTCCAACATCCGATCTTCGGTCCAGTACTCCTAGTCCTTGAAGTAAAAAATGGTGGCCCACTAGCCTGAAACCCTGGCCTGTTCTGCTGAATAGGCCTAAACTGCTGTGGATGTGGATGACGTTGCTTATGGTGTTGTGGTCCTTTGTAGGGAGTCCACTATTTAGGACTCGATCATCATGGTGTCGTGAACATGGATCCTCTCGGAGTACCTCGATACCCTGATGAATGTCTATATGGTGTCTGATGTTGTTATGCACCTGATGTCACATGTCCCTTCGATCTCACAGGAGTCCTACCCTGACCCCCACTGATCAACTCTTCCTTATATATGAGGGCCTTATGGACCTCATCGTGAAACATCTAAGGAATTAGGATCCTCACTTTCTCATGAACGTTGACATTAAGGCCAAACAAAAATGTGTTGACCTTGATATTGTCGGTGTTCAGATGTGGAGCATACCTAAGAAAATCCATGAATCATGCCTCATACTCGGGCACCGTATGACCACCTTGTCGTAAGGCGTTGAACTCATTAAGTTGGAACTCAATGAATTCCTCTGAAAAATACCTCTCCCGGAACCGCTCCTCGAACATTTCCCATGACACATATTCGACGACCATGTTCGGTTTTGGTAGGAGTGTCTTCCACCATAGAAGAGTGTTCCCCTTCAGCTAAAATATTTCCATGCATACATTCATGTTGGAGGTGTAGTCGTGAAGTGAGAAGCACATCGCCATGTTCTCCAACCATGCCTCAATGGTTGCATTGTCCATGGCACCCAAGAACTTGGGAAACTTGACCTTCTCAAGATCTCTGTGAATGCTATGAGTATCGATTGGGGTGCGTTGTTGTCCCTCAGGGGGTACAAGCACCCTATATTCATCTCTATCTAGATGGTTAATCAAGGCCTATGACATCCTCTGAAAGGACCTCATCAACCCAACCACATCCCCCACAGCAACCTGCTTCTGTCCAATGGCTTGCTCTTCTCCTTGGGGGTTATACCCCTCTAGGATGGATGCTACTAGAGGTGTCACACCTCCTCCCCTAGCACAAAGTCGTCTTCCTACACGACATCCTCTAACCATGATTACCTACAGGGACACAATTCAATTTAATTAGAGATAAATTATTAATCAAGTGTTTAATACAGTGGAATGCATAATGATCCCAAGTCACGGGGTTGAGCCCGCTCTGATAACATATGTAACGGCCCCTCCATTACCACTAGGAAACAAAGCACAAAAGGTAATTTTTTTTAAAGCATTAGGAAATTAACGTCAACACATAATTCATAGCAGCACCTAATCAAAGACATCATAATTAAACTCATTACAAGCAACTCATCGTCGTAATCCATAACGACACAACCAACGCATCAATAATAATTAGTAATGACACATAATTAACACATCATCGCAATAAATAACGATGTAAATCAACAAGTATCATAAATGGTGACGCAATATCAACTCATCACATAAAGATAACACAGAGAAACTACCCACCCAACCTACCCTACAAGGTTAGGACCTCCAAGACACATAAGCAATGCTCAAGCCCATGATTCATCTGATTTATTTTGACCACTTAAGGTCTCAGGGCTGGCGATTGTTTTGCAGAACAAGGAGGTGTCTACATCCCACGAACACAATCAAGTCCAAAAACCAACTAGCTAAATCAACAACATCAACGATAATCAATGGCGCAATAGTGTTCTAATAACCAATCACATATCACATAATTTCCAAGGTGCAAGAGAATTTAATTACTAAATAAATCATACAACGACATAAGTTAGGGCACAATATAATCAACTTTGTTTTATTTTCAAGGCGCCAAAGCAGACATCTACTTTACTTCAAGGCACATGATTAATCAATCGTTGAATTCAACAATAATCAACATTACTTTCAAGGTGCATGCATGATNTAATTATTGAATTAAACATAAATCAACATCATTACAATGCACGCAATTAATCGAAGAATTTAGGAAATCATACATCAACATGGTTACAATGCACATGAGTAATCTAAAGCATAATCATTTAGGCATCATCATTAGTCCATAGCGCAAAGAAATCTAATTACTTAATCATCGGCATCATCCATGGTGCAAAGGAAATCAAATGCTCATTCATTTATACATTAACATTTTTAGTGGCGCAAGAATTAAACTACACACATGACCATTCATACATCACTTTTATATCATAGCGCAAAATAATTATCAATTAAATTTAAGGAGCAAAAGAATATAATTACTTAATCAATCTAGTATCAACATTATTTCAATGACACCAAAGAATCCATTTACTTAGTCATTACACATCAAAAA
>JASDQU010306644.1:18789-30084 GCA_032191745.1 Picea mariana
ACAATTTTGCAAAAGAAGTCTAGAACTACCAGACAGGGGCAACATGACCTTTGGTAGATCGATTTAAAAGGACAACTTCCAAGGAAGGAAAAATGGTACTTCAGGGAGAAGGTAGAGCAAAACTTTTCTCACCTGATTTAGTAAAATATTTTGCGGACTAAAAGCCTTCCTAACTGGGGAGGTATGATCTGGATTGGATCATTATATAATTTACCATATATCTTGGTACTTTCTAGGTGGAAGAATTGGAGGAGTTGGCTTACAAGGCCCATTTTAGTGGTAGGTCCCAGTTCGTATATTTGGGGTCTAGAACCTTCCAGAGCGATTTTGAGGCAATAACAAATTTTTTGGGGGGTCAAAACTTTATGAGCATATATCTAGTCCCTCAATCATAATATTCTACACACCAAGACTTTTCCAAGAATGTGAAAAATCACCTCCATTGGAGCTTGTATGTAGAAGTTATGCCTCCCACAAGTTGACCTACATTGTTGACCTCCATGGTACTGAGGTCCGAGTGGATTCCACGTCAGTCACATTACTCACACATATGGGGCTAGCCACATGTGGAATTTCAAGAATATTCTAGAAGGTACAAAACCTAACACTAATTGAGGGTTGAGACATGCAAAAACTCGAAGCCTATATGGCTATTTGGCTATGCTAAATATAGGGCCACTAAGAGGAGAAATGGTTCTATTATTTAGTATTATACTTGTTCGATATTTGAGCAAAGAATCTTGGAGTGGTATTTGAGAGCATAACAAAGGAGGAACAAGATTTTGTAGCAGCCATTCAATCCACAATGTTAAAGGAAACTCCATAGTGAGTGCCCTCTTTCTTTGTATTTGCATTTTTCATAAATGGAGAAAAGAGAGTAGAGCATAGGCCTCACCTTCAAGATGGGTTTTCTCCCATTTTGGGTTTCCTAGGATACATCTTGTGTTCATTTGTGTGCATGGTGTGTCCATTTGCTTGTTCTTTCTTTTTTGTATTTTAGTTATTTTCATAGATTTGAGCAATAAGAGAGTGCTAACAAATATGCGATCTAAAGGATAAAGAAATGTGTTGGAGATCTCTTTTGAACCTCAGGGACTTAGAATTTTCCACTAATTGTATTATTGTTGGGGACTTTAATGTCAATCTTAATAGTCTAGAGAAAAGAGGAGGAAGTTTCAGTAGAGATCCCTTTGGGGAGAAATTGGAGGAAATGATAGGGGATTGGAGCCTCTTGGATAACAAGCCAACAAAAGGGATGTATACATGGTCCAACAAAAGAATGAGCCCTAGACATATTATTGCTTAGCTCATTTGCTTTCTGGTCCATAGCAATATGTTGTTGCAGCATCAAACCCTCAAATCTAAAATTCCACTCTCTATAATCTATGACCACAAGCCTATTTCCCTTGATCTTCAACTAATCCCTGATTATGGACCTATTCCATTTAGATTTAATCCCCCTTGGCCCAACTCCTAGGATGTGATAGATAGAATCTATAAATCATGGGACACTTGGAGACCAAGCACTCTTGTGTATATATGGGAGCAAAAACTTAAGCTAGTAAAGAAAACATTAAAGGATCGGGCCAAAGAGTTCTTTATTTCACTCATAGAAAAGAAAGAGAAAATATGGGCTAAATTAGAGGAGATACAAATGCAAATGGAAATTAATGAGGTCACGAGGAAAATTCAACATGAGGAAATTGTGTTGCAAAGTCAGTTTCAACAAGTTATGAAGCAAGAGGAAGAGCATTGGAATCTCAAATCCCAGAGCCTGTGGTTAAAGGTAGGAGACAGGAATACAAAGTGTTGGATTACTGAGGGGGGGGTGAATCAGTAATAGATATTTTTAATCCTTTTAACCACATTATGCAAGTGTTATTTATATTTATGATCAATATAGCATTGTCATCCAATAAGTGCAAAGTAAATAAACCATGAACAAATGAAAAATCATACACATACACATTACACCAGTATTTTTTTACATGGAAACCCAATGCGAGAGAAAACCACAGAATCCTTAATTCTTTTTCTTATTTGTATTTAAGAATTACATTCATTGGAAGCACCAACTTCCTTTGTTTTCCAGCTTCTATTGAAAGGAGGCTCCAACCCCCTATTTTAGGCTACAACCTGAGGGAAGCTCCAACTCCCCAATTCTTTGACTACAACTAGAAGGAGGCTACAACCCCCTATGCTCTCCGACTACAACCACCGATCCTTACCCCATCCAACCACCTTGAAATATAAGTGCTAAATGTAGAAACTGCATATGTCACTATCACAACATGTTCTATCAAATCTGTCACTGAGAAACATGTCATTGTATACTAATCAACCAATCTAATCTGATCATATATACCTCAAATACTATACCACAAGTCTGTACCTTAAACCATGTGCTAGAACCTCACTGTTATACAACCTCTATATGTACCAATAACTTCAACAACATACCTCAACCAAAATCCCTCAAACTTGAACCAATACTAAACTTCAGTAGATCTTCCTCAGATCAACTCTACAATAAGCCTTAAACTTCCCAGAGGGAATCCAACAGAGTTACAAGGAAAACCCTCAACCAGATTCATAAATTCAACACTACACATATGAAAACCATACCTTTTTTCTTCTTGTAGCATTCTATTGCCATGATTTTGTTGTCGCAATTTTTCTGCATCGATTTTTCTGCCACACTTTTTCTACCGCGATTTTTTTACTGCACTTTTCTTGCCTCACTTTTCATGTCGCGATTTTTTTGCCGCGATTTTCCTGCTGCAATTTTCCTATCGTAGTTTTTTTCCCGCACTTTTTCTGCCGCACTTTTCCTTCCCTGATTTTCTATCGCACTTTTTTCTGTCACACTTTTACTACCACACTTTTTCTTCCACAGTTTTCCTGCCACAATTTTCCTGCTGCACTTTTTCTTCCATGATTTTTCTTCCATACTTTTTCTGCAACACTTTTCTCTATCAATAATACCTACCCAAATAACCTTTCACAAAATAGATATTCAATGATATTCAATAGTTGCTAATGGGAGAGACTTTCTCTCTTATTTATAATTCCATGTAGCTTCCTCAAGGGGTTACCTTCTAACCAACTTAACCCACTTTCCTTCTTTTAGGGATAACCCACTTCTAACCACTTGTCCACTTTTAACTCACCTTGCTACAAATAGTAAATTCTCCACTTCTAGTTCCAACTAAAATATTTTTAAATATTTTCTTATTGCAACAACTTAACCCATGAATAACTCCTAGTTTCACCCACTTGACTAGTCAAATTCTTCTAGGAGCTTCTAGAATTAATTTGACTTATTTGACCTTCTAGATAACTCATGAGGGTTTTCCACTTCACYAGTCCATAACTCTCTAACYGTGAAGAGTTATGTGACGTTTCGCATATCACCGGAAATGGCATGACATGTACTATCCATCTAGAATAGTCTTACCTTCAAATATATTAAATTTCATACCATTATACATCAATCAAATTCAAGTCCCTTAATAATATTGTTGGGGCTACCAGAATTTGCTACCTGACTTGCTTCAAGGGTTGACATCAATGAAAACCAACCCAATTAATCAAAACAAAGTTATTTCATAAGCAGGAAAAGACTTGATTGACTTAGAAGAATGTGAAATAAATCCTTTTGGAGGATGGCACCAAAATATCGAACTTTGACACCATTAAGGAGGCACCTAAGTTGCATTCTTTTGTTCTCTATAATCATTAGAGTGAAGTAGAGAAAGGTAACATCGATTTTATGTTGGATCATATTCCAAAAATCGTTTCCAATGAATATAATCAAGATTTGACTCAAGCTATCATAGAAGAAAATATTTGGGTATGGATATGGAGCTTAGAACCAGATAAGGCCCCAGGCCCTAATGATTTCTCTATATCCTTTTATAGATATTTCCAGTAACTTATTAAGTATGAATTAAAAAGAATGTTGCAATATGATCATAGATTGTACAAACTAGGAGGGAATACCAATTCTTCATTCTTGGATTTAATACCCAATGAGGCAAACCCATCCTCCTTTGCAAGATTCAGGCCTATCTCCCTATGTAATGCTTCCTACAAAATTCTGACTAAAATTATTGTTGTTTGTCTTTAAAAAATAGTTCCAAAGATCATTTCTACAAACTAGGGTGGATTTATGCATAATAGACAAATTATTGACAACCTTTTGCTGACATAGGAATCCGTTCATCCCATCATGTTAGCCAAGGAGAAAGACATGGTTTTCAAGTTGGATATGGAAAATACCTTTTATCAAGTGAGACACTCATTCTTCTTCAAGGTTTTAGACAGGTTCGACTTCAGGTCTGCCTTCATATAGTGGGTATCATATTGCATCAGTTTTCCATGGATAACTGCTCTGACCAATGGTCATAATACATATTTTCTTCAAAGAAATATGGGTTTACATCAAGGATTCCCCTTGTCTCCCTTCCCATTCATTATTATGGCTGATTCTCTAAGATGAAAACTGGAATTCAAAAGGACCACTAGGAATTTCCCTAGAATTTAGATAGTTCGAGGAATCAAAAGTGTCATCCATTCCCAATTCACTAATGACACTTTCCTAGTAAGTGGAGACTCTATAACCATTGCCTCCATATTTTAACAGATATTGGATTCCTTCTTGTACACATAAAGAGGAGTGGTGAATTACATGAAATGGCATATCTATAGTTGAAATGTTAGACCACATGTGATGCAATTAATATCACAATTATTCCAATCTACTATCATTGAAAATTGGTCATCGTGTCAATACCCGAGGATCCCAATCTCCCTCTAAAATACATCATTGCAGGAATGACATTGTATTGTTAATAAAATCAGAAATAAATTTGTGCAGTGGGGTTCTCAATGGCTTAATCCGATGAAAAAGATTGTTCTCATCAAATCTATCTTATCATCCTTACCTCTTTATCCATGTTTGGATTTGCTAGTCCCTCGGTTAATCATGAACTAGATATCCATGGATATTCAAAATTTGTTACGGAAAGGGGAAAATATATTGAAAATAAATTCCACCTCATCAATTGGAAGGTAGTGAGGAATCCAAAAGACAACAGTGGATTAGGGATAATAGACCCCGCTATGATGAATATGGCCATGGGAGAAAAATTGATATGGAGAATGATTACGGGTAGTCCAACATGGTGGAAAAATATCTTTTGGAGAAAGTATTTTAGGGGAACAAGATAGCAATGCATAGAACATCCACTCAAAGAAACAAAACACTCACTTATTGTTAGGATAATTAAAGATTCCATCCCACTAATTCAAGAAACATTAACCTATATTATGGGGAATAGAAAATTGATTAATATATCGGAGGACAACATATATGGAAGGGAAAAGTTGTTGACCCATGAGAATTTTTCTACTCTTAAGGCATGGATGAGAGAGAAAGATATGTATACCGTTTATGATATATCCAACTGGGATGAGGATTTTGGAAATTGGGTGGATTGGAGGTTCGTATCTCCTAAAACAAATATCATTCCCCTTGTTCAATCCTTAATATAGACACTTTTGGGGTGTGCACCTTGGAATAGACTCGGGAAATATAAGAGGGGCTGTGGGGAATGAACCTTCTTAGTTAGAACTTGTTACAATGTTCTGCTAAAATCAACCAATCTTCCCTAGAGATCTAATTTGTGGAATAAAATATGGCATGGATATGGGATGCCAGACATTAATGTATTATGATGGATTTTGGTCCATGGAAAAGTGATCACTTTAGATAATTAAACAAGAGAGGAATAACGGGCTCCTCTCAATGTTCCTTGTGTACTCAAGTAGAGGAAACCATACATCACATTTTCCTTGAATTAAATTATGTCAAATAGGTCTAGAAGTGTTTCATAACGATTTTAACTAACATAATTGGATGGCCTCAATCTTGTGAAGAGTTCTTAAAAAATGTTGTAGCATATATAGTGGAACCTTCAATAAAAGTCCAGTGTTTAAGAGAGTCTGATAAGTGATACCAAAGTATATGTGTTGGAAAATTTATCTTGCTTGGAACAAGCAAATTTTCATAAATGAGAGGATACATCTTAGGAAAATTTCCTCCAAATTTATATCCCTTCTCTCTGAACATATGTAGAACAAAGTCAAAATGAAGGATCAGGTTTTGGATGGCCAAGAAAAAGACTGAATTTCAAATTTTAAGTTGGATGGTGGTGGTGTTCCTCCTATCAAGGCAAGCATAGCCATACTACCATAGTGGGAGATTAGGAATGATCAATCTAAATTTGTGTTTTGGAATGTGAAGCAGAGTAAAAACATCCTTTTATTCAATGGGGATTATCAGAATAACCTAGGGAAAGTAGGCGCGAGGGGGATTCTTCTCGATATCAGAGGAAACGGGTTGGTTTACTATGCCTATGGGCTCGAAAATATTTCAAAACATCTGTCTGAGGCCTATTCATTATGGATGGGCCCATGTATTGTGAAGGAAGAAAGGATTAACCACCTAATGGTACTAGGGCACTCGATGTTAATTGTAAGAGCCATGGTAACCCACATAGAACCAAGGAGAAATGCCTTTCATTCCCTTATCTCTAGGATCAAAATAACGACCTCCAATTTCAATAGGATATCATTCTTTTATATAAAGAGGGAGCTCAATTATAAGGATGACCATTGGGACAAGGTAATCTCACACCTTAGTGTAAAATTTTTGATAAAAAATGGGGTGAGTAGCATTAACCTCGTACCTTAATGAATATTAAGATGTAAAAATAAACCACCTCAATTGGATGCAAGGTAGCTACTAGACACGTTAAGGGAAATTCGATAGGTGGTGATCACCATTCACACATTGGAGGGGTCTAGAGAAGTGCGGTAGTATTCAATATTGCATGTGTATACCGACATCAATCGCTCTTATATGGAATTTCTGGAAGGGAAGTGAACCAAGTTTTAAGGTGGAAAGGTGGTTTCGAGCATGGGTTTTGTAGGTTCAGTGGTATTCAAAGGTGTTTAAGGGTGGCGATATTAGGATGTGAGTTGATTTCCATGCTAACACTTTCCTTGGAGAAATCATTAAACCTCAGGTTATTTGGTTACTTTCCCTTGTTTTTGTTTCGTTCAATGCTTATGTCTTGTTTTTCCAAGATAATCTTCTCAGTTTCTATTTTTCAAAAAAAATGAAATTGGAATTAGTTGTCTGTGGGTTAAGATAGGAATTGGAATTAGCTGTATGGGGGTTGTTTGGTATAATTCCATTAGAAGTTTTGTGAAGGATTTCTTTGAGGTAGAAATGGAAATTCTCAAGTGGAGGGAAGCTTGGAAGATTCTTAGTAGGCATGAAGAAGCCATGGCAGTTAGTTCAATTAGGTGAACTCTACTACATTAATTTACCAACTTGGGGATCGTAAATTGATGAAGTGCATGAAATTAGTTATGCAGGTAATATCCTCTATTCTATCTACTTATGCAAAAAGGGAAATTGTTTCTCGTTTAGCTGCATAAATAGAGTTTATGTTAACCTACATAAATAATAGAGTAATTGCTAATGATGAAGAAACAAATTAAGAAAGACACATGAAAAATTCTAGACACTTAACATCATCAATTTGATTGATCATTAACTATAGTATTTCAATCATTTAAATCAATGAGAGTTTCTGTAGCTGAAATAACAATTATTTATTCAATTAATGTATGATGTTTTAGTTTTCCTATGTAAACCGAAATAAATGAATTTGCAGAAAATGAAATAACCATAAATATAAATTACATGACTTAATAACAAAGCAATACCAATAGTAAATTAAATGAGTAATGAACTCCTCCTCAAGGGTCTCTCCTGGCTTGGGGAAAACTACTAGGAAAGAGTGTATAAAATTGAACTTTGTAAACTCAAAATATGTAACTCATGTTTTTGCATGGTAACCCGAACTTCTATTAATTCCAATGGAAATATGAGTTTTATAGTAGTGATATCAAAAGATATTATGTGTGTATATCAAGGTTTGATAGCCAATATTTATACATTGTACACAAGATTGCATAGATCCAATTCTCACAGATCTCATAAACTATTTTACAAATAAAATACCACATGCGTGCATCTTATATCAGATATTACAACTTGTCGGTATATGGAATAGGATTTGTCATCCATGTAATGAATAAATTCATGACAATATGCATGAATTTCTCTCATGCTATCTCGTGCTATCTCCTGTTTATTTGAGAAAGAAACAACTTGCGTAATGTGCCATTTGTTCATTCATTGATTGTAGGTTTGACTCGTCTCATGTGTTGATTTGTAGGATTCTTGGCCCGAATTGATAGGTTGACGAGCTTCGAGAACTGATTTGGAATCTTCTTGTAACACACCCACTATCGTAATTTAAAATTTTTGGGGTTAATCTCCCATAAATGAGAAATCTCCAGGAACCTGCATTAGCGAAATGCCAATGCTTGGTTTAATATCGGGATTCAGGTTTACTAGTGTCAAAATTCATTCACCCCCAAGACTCGCGATCCTCCGAATTCCGACGCGCTCCCTACGCATTAGCTCTCTTGGTTCAGCTCCCGGTCCATAGGACCTGCTACCATATGTCCGCAACTCTATATCTACCCATCGGGGTTTCGGGGTTTATGATGTCGCGATGCACAGGCCATCGCAAATTCCGATCTTCCGATCCCCGATGCCACTTGGCGTTGACTCACGGCCAAGCTAGATCTTCTGACACCTGTCCCTTGTTCTGGCGCCTATGGCCCACACTCCTTATGATGGCATGGAGTGACACCCGTCCTCCACTGGAGTGCTATGACTGTGGGACCGTCGCGTTTCGGGATTTCGTGACTCCTCCTGTCGTGAGTTTCTTGTCACCAAGAATCCCGAAATGCCAAACCCCGATCTCTTCAGGATCCTTGGACACGCGTCCCTTTTGTTAACGGTTATGATCGCGTCGGTAAATCACGGATCACGATTTCCGTGTGCAAGAGTTCCTTGCCTTTGGAAAACCCGATGCTCCAAATGCCGACTCGCCCAGATCTCCTGCCACGCGTCCTACCAAGATCCACGGTTGAGATCCTTTTCTCAGGATATCGCGACTTATCCTGTCCCGGGTCTCTTGTCCTCGGAAATTCCGATTTCCCGATGTGTCAAATGCCGATGGCGCTTGATCTCTAACACCTATCCTTCCGATGGACGGTCCAGATCTTATCACTGTTTCGAGACTTGAGTGGCCCCGATGCCTGGTACCCCGGATCTCTGAGACGGACGATCTCGTGGCACATGTCCCTTTCCAACCGGACGGCTTAGATTTGCTCTTGGGATTTTGAGACTTTCGAAGTCCTGTTTCCCTTGCTCTCAGGATCTCCGATTCCCCGATTCCCGACCCTTCGGGATCTCTTGCCACATGTTCTGGCTGAGATCATTGGCTGAGATTCTCTATCGGAGTTTCGGGGCTTAAGAGGTCTCGGTTCTCTCGACCTGTAAAACCCTGATGCCTCCAAAATCTCGATGACTCCTCAGAGTGTTGACACGTGTCCTCCTTACAGCTCTGTCCTCCTTCGCTACTGTGCTGACAGCTAGCTCCCACTCATCGGGGTTTCAGGGATCACGATTCCGTATGGCAAGAGTTCTTTGTATTCGAAAACTCCGATATGCCGAACCCCGACTATCTTAGATCCACGGACACGCGTCCCTCAAATGATGGACGGTCCTGATTGTATCAGAGAATCGCGTATCACGATTCCCTTGTGCACGAATCCCTTGTCTCCGAGAACCCCGATTCCCCGATCTCCGACTCTTCGGGATCCTCTGCCACGTGTCCCTGCTGTTTGGACGGCTCAGATCCCATCGGGAAATCGCGGATCGCGATTTCCTATTGCAATGGTTCTACACCCCTAATTCTCCGATGAGAGAAATCCCGAAGCCTCCCAGAACGCTGACACGTGTCCTACCGAGATTAACGGCTAGGACTCTTTCTCTTCACATTAGGGTGTAACTCCCACGCAATTTCCCGAGATCTGACGGCTGTCGAGATTATGGTTCTAGGATCCGACGATTCAGATCATTCCTCCTGCACACTTCCCTACCAGAGGCTATACTCCATGCAACTCTTCCCGATCCAACGACTTACGGGATTTCTGCTCAAGATCTGATGGCTCAAATCTCTTCCTCGCATGCCTACCCCTGCGCTTAACCTCTGCGCAGCTTCTCCGGATCCAACGGCTGATGGGTAATGTGAACCGAGATCTAACGGTCCAGATTCATTCCTTTGGGTCTTGGGATTTACGATCCCAATTGCTCATTGCTCACGATGAGGGAGGGCAAAGCATGTAACGCCTGCGTTACTTTCGTCAATCTAATGGTCATGAATGACTATGGTTCACCCGACGAGATCTCATCCGTCGACTTATCACTCCTCGCAACACTACTATCTTGGAACCTTAATTGAATCGTTCCTCCTCGTGCAGGATTAATAAGTCCTATGCGTTCGAATCCTTGTTCTGGGTTCTTAGCGAACCTTTCCAAGGAGGAAATCTCTGTGAAGAGAGTCCTACCGGGGCATTCCCGGAAGCAGGAAAAGGAAGACATCTTTTCGAGAACGGCTGGGCATGATTAGATTCATTCATCAATGTAAGTCTTGCACGGTTTACTCGGTGTTAAGCTATAACAACTCACTCATATCAAGCACTATGCGGAAATTCTCATGCTGAAACCATTTACAATTTCACAGCTCTATGAGCCACTAGCTACTCCTCATTATCAATTACTGCACAGATATTCTTATACAGGAAATATTTACAATTACACAAGTCTATGAACATATGTGACAGCATATAAATGTCAAACTGCAATATAAGCAAAATACTTATCAAATAACTTCAGCAATGGAAGCAACTGCTGAGAGGGGTGCTCGTTTCCACCCAACCGTAGGCATAGTGACTCCTAATGGATTTACCACTAGCCACCCCCGAGCTGAGACCACGATTTCCTGAGACCTGTGTCTCTGTGTCTGCCAGTGTCCAGGAGCGAAGGTTGCAATCCTCCCTCTCTTCGATCACTCACTCTGTGTAAAAATTGCCAGAGTTCCCCTCGCGTATGCCCCCTTCAATCGCTTATGCCATAAGCCTTATCCTCTCGCGAGGTTGCGTGTGGCACGATTACCCTCGCGCTGGTCAGTCATGATGGCTCTACGGATAGGCGGTTCACCTTCCCATCCCTCATCAAGCCATCAACCTACCAGTCTGCAAGGAATTTATTTCAGGGCTAGCGAGCCGCTTTTGGTTCTT
>JASDQU010306644.1:51122-62586 GCA_032191745.1 Picea mariana
CAATAATATTAAATCTATCATTTACATTCATTGACCTCTTCCTGTAGGTCCATTTATAGCACATATTCATACTTATGATTTTTTTCCATAGTCCTTGGCCAGTTCAGTTATATTTACAATCTGGGGGAAACAGGGTGTTACACTTCTACAAGTCATGGTTCAATCCTAGAATGTGCGTGACCCTATAGAACAATGATTCGAATGCAAAAATAGTTTAATGGATACAAAACTATATTTGAGTTGCTATTGAGTCAAAGATTATGTAGAGACTCATTAAAAATAGTAACTAATTAAATTAAAATTTCATAACGAAGAATGGAAATGAGCTTAGAATGAACAATTTACCTCTAATATCTTTCAATACACAAGTTATGTAGCTGAGTAATATATTTATGGAAAAAAGGGGAAAAATAGGATATAAGTTGGTTCATAGGTATAGGCTTTGGATGGAAGTTTAAGATAGAAAAGTGACAAAAATAGTATGTTTTTAGGACTCAATATCCCCCCCACATGGAAGATGTTGCATGTCCTCATGCAACCAAATTTGTACTCTACTTCCTCCAACAAAAAATCAACATTGCTGACCCCTTTCCTCTTAATCTCTTTTTGAATCATCAATCAAAATGTTCATCCTTAAGATGAGGCTTGCATATGACTTCTTGTCTCATTAATCTTTGTCCTCAATCTTCTGATTCAGATTCTTTCCTTGCTTTGAATGCACCGTTTCCTAACCTTTCTTATGAGAAATTTCTTTTGGGCCTCCAACTATTCCTTATCTCGTTGTAACTGAGCAATGTTGGCCTTCAATATCTCATTTTCAGTATCGATATGACTGTCAAGGAGTTCCAACTCCTTGAGTTCCTCTTTTAATTTCCTAACCTTCTCAACTCATTTTTCTTTCAGGGATGTGGATGTTGGATTAGATACTAGTTCCTTATCAAATTTAGTGGCTTCATGTATCTCATAATAAGTCATATACTAATCAAATCCCCTTCCTTCTTCATCAGAATCATAATTTGGCAATTCATTTTTTATTTTTTTCTGAACTCGAGGAGGACTAAGAAATGATTCAAACATGGGATTTTTACTTGAATTTGTTTTCTTTAAATAGTTATGTTTCTCCTTATCATATTCTTCAAGCTCGATGACTTATTTATCCTAAACTTGGCTACTATCGTTTTGTTCTATAACTAATCCCTTTGTCATGATTATAGTTGTTCGATACATAATGGCCACAATTTGTTCTCTTCTTATTATGCATAGCCTCTTCTCTTCCTCCTAATTCTCGAGATTTTGAATTTTCATCCTCTATTTCCTTTTATAACTTCAAATTGTTGACCTCAATTTTATTAATTTTCCCTATAATGTTTCCTCGAGGTTGTCCTCTAGGTTTTTAAGGTTCAGGGTTCAAAACATTGACCTATTTTTCCATCCTCTATTTTACATTCTTCTTCTTCTCTGTTACCTTAGGCTTTGGATTCTATGGTTCTGCGTTCTCCAACTCCTCTTCTTCCAGTTCCATAATTTCTAAAGTCTCTTTTGGATCCTATCTCCAATAAGATCCCTTTGAGAATTTTAGGTTTTGTTTCCAAGATTTGCAACTTGGAAACCCTTGGATCTATATCATAAACCTTATTTTTGGCACTTTTTTGTTTCGAACCTTTGACCTCTCCCTGTACATGTTCCTTGAAAAAACATTTTTTTATTAGGAATTGCTACCAATTATCAATTTTCTCCTTCAATTGAGCTTCAACCATAATCTCAACCAACCCAAAGTGAAACAAACTCATTTCTAAACTCTTGGGGATACGTTGTATCGATAATTCCATTTTCTTCAAACTATTCAATAGATGGAAAGGCATATCTAATTCACGCCCCTTAACAAAATTCACGAGTAATCTGAGATGATAGTAAAAAACAAGCCCATACATGCCTTCACAGGTCACATATTTATGAAGGATGAATAAAATATCTTTCCATTTCTTCTGGAACGTAGAGGTGGACATACCTTTGTTCTAGTTAGCTTATTGCGTTGGGTATTTAAAGAAGTATTTCCAAATTTCTCTGTTAATCTTCTTACTCTTGAACCATTTTTCTCCACCCTGAGGTATCCTTGTATATAGTGAACTAAAATATTTAGATAATTGTAGTTGGAGGTCGCCAATTTGAGCCCTTGTGCCATCAAGTGACTCTGCAAAATCTTTGGTTACTTTCTTGTTGTGCCACTAGAATTTTTTTAAGAAAGGCAACCATTCGACTCTCTGAAATAGCCTCATATATTTTCGTATAAGCTTCTAGGATCTCAATCCCAATAGGTTCATGCCTTACCATAGGTCCCATGCCTCAAATTTGTAGAGTTAGAAAGAAATTCAACTAGAACAATACTCTTCTCACATGAAAAATGGGGAAAATAGTAGTGAATATATGGAAAATTTACGAATGAAGATAAAAACACAGGTGATTTCATCTATGATGATATTAATAATTCGAATCATGCAAGCATTCATGCCATGTTTCGTTCTATCATTCCAACTTATGGTGATGCTCTTGTATGATTGAATTGCCATATCGGTCCAATTAATCACTATGTTATAATCCATGTCGAAATATAATTTCAACATGGATATCTATGATAAACTATAACTATGCATCGTTGGGCATAAAACTATGCATCATTGGGCATAAAACTAAGCCTATCATTTTCTATGGCTGTCTTTTAACCATAGATAACCATAACATTGTTTTAGAAAAAAAAATGCGTCGTAAAAGTGAGGTTGCAATACCAAAATTTCAATCAAGGAAAAACAATAACACCGACAGTCACTTGATAACAGCGAAATCACAGACGCACAGGGAGCAACATTCGAAGCCAATCGCTAGATGAAAATCGCAGGCAAAGGGTGAATTCGCCATCAAAATTAAAGTGTGTATCAGTGGAAAACATGGCCTATATGCACACAGAGTCATTCTCTGCCTGTACTGACTAAAAATGCAGTAAAATGTTTCTCTCAAAAATATAATGAAATCAGCCAAATCTCAGTCAACAAGTGGGAGAAATGAATACAATGTCTGAAGGTTCAATCGCAACCACTAATAGAAAAAGGGGATTTGGTCACACAATTGGCTACTGTAAATCACAGAGAAGAATATAAACAATATGCAGAGAGTTATAAAATGTAGAGCCCCAAACACAACACAGAGATCAAACACAGTTGTGTTATAAAACATAGAGAGTATTATCACCAGGGAGTGCATTAAACACAGAGCTCAACTATCCAGGAATATAATAAAAGGCATAGTCAAAAATTTAGGGGATAGGAATGATAACAATGGAGAAATTACTCAACACAAGAAGGCACAATAACCATCAATCAACCAAGAACAATCAACAGGGGTAGACGACTGACCACTATCCTTCGCTCATCATTTACACACAGAAAAGAAGGGCATTAGAATCTATAGGTCGTTGTGCACCAAAGTAAAACTTGGCCATCCCATATCTCCCATGTGAATCAAGTTCTCCATCTACTCTCTAAGCACCAACTTTTCCTCAAAAAATCTAAATGTTCCTTTGGTGCCTCAGAAGTGGAATACTTGGGTCATATTTTTGGCAAGGATGGTGTCCGATTGAATCCTAAGAAAATTGAATCTATGCAAGACTAGCCTCTCCCTAAAACTGCTAAGAGCTTGCGTGGTTTTATGGGTTTAATGTGATATTGTAGGAAGTTTGTTTGGAATTATGAAAAAAATGTAGCTCTTCTCACTTCCCTCCTTAAAAAGAATTCTTTTACTTGGACTTCAGCTGCAGATCATGTCTTCCAAGCCTTAAAATATGTTATGTGCTCGACCCCTGTCCCAGCCTTCCCAGACTTCAAAAATACATTTGTATTGGAATTTGATGCTTCTGGGAAAGGAATTGGAGCCTTCCTCATGCAAGATCACATGACCTTGGCCTTCACTAGCAAACAAATTATAGAGCGACATTTGGGCCAATCCACTTATGAAAAGGAAATGTTAGTTATTCTGCATGTTGTGGATCTCTATCGTCCTTATTTATTGGGTCAATGATTCCAAATAAAAACTAATCATCAAAGTCTCAAGTATTTCCTGGAACAATGAATTTCATCCCCGATGCAACAAAAATGGATGACCAATCTATTTGTCTATGATTATGAGATAATTTACAAGAAGGGAAAGGAAAATGTAGTGGTTGATGCTCTTTATTGGAAATATGAAGAGGAAGGGTCCCTTTTCTCCCTCTCCTTCATTATACCAGATTGGCTCCAAGTTGTTCATCAGGAATGGTTGCAAGATCCCAAAATTTCTATCCCGCTCCACCTATTGCAACACAATTCTTCAGTTTCTCCAGGGTAATCTTAACATAATGAAGAGCTTTGATACAAAGGTCATTTGTATTTATGCAAGCAATCCCAACTTAAATCCACAATGCTTTATGAACTTCATGACTCACCCACAACCATGCATTCAAGGTTTACCAAAACCTATGAACGGGTCAATTGTTATTTTTTCTGGGAGGGTATGAAACAAGATGCCTGCACCTTTGTGGATGAATGTGAGGTCTATCAATGAAAAAAATGGAGAAAATGTCAAATATCTGGGCACACTCCAACCGCTTCCAATTCCCCCTGCTATTTGGCGAGACATTTCTATGGATTTCATTGTAGGCTTACCTAAATCGGTCCATAAGTCAGTCATCATAGTGGTCGTAGATCATCTCTCCAAATATGCTCATTTTTGTGCTCTTCAACACCCATTCAAATCCGCCACAGTGGCTCAAATCTTCATGGATAATATATTCAAGCTTCATGGCATGCCTACTTCTATTTTCTCTAACGGAGACCCCACTTTCACTAGAAATTTTTGGCAAGAATTGTTCAAGGTACAGGGCACCCAATTGCATCTCAACACTACCTATCACCCCTAGATGGATGGCTAGACCGAAGTTGTCAACAAGTGTTTGGAAACATATTTGAGGTGTTTTTCATCTAAGCGGAAAAATCAATGGGATTAATGGTTACCCCTAGTTGAATGGTGGTACAACAAATATTACCATACAACTACTCGCATGAATCCTTTTGAGGTAGTATATGGAAAAAATCCCCCATTAGTTCTCTCCTATATGCCATGGGTCTCGAAGGATTAGGAGGTTGAAAAAAATCTTACATTCCATGAGGCTATTCTTCATGCCTTCAAATACAATTTGTTCATGGATCAGAATCGCATGAAGCAACAAGCAGATCAAGGTCGTTCCAAATGCCATTTTGTTGAAGGGGACTAGGTATTTCTTTGAATACAACATTATAAGCATACTTCACTCAAATATCAACACTGTCAGAAACTTGCACCCAAATTTTATGGTACTTATACAATGCTCAAGCGTGTGGGATCGGTGGCCTATCAATTCTCTCTACCCATTCAATTGAAGCTCCATCTTGTTTTTCATGTTTCCTACTCAAATAAGGTGAATGGAACTAAGTGCCAAACTCAAACTAGTCTCCCTGAGTTGGATGAAGAAGGTTCCATATGGTTTTAGTTAGAAGCAATATTGGCCCAGAGAGAGCATCATCTCCATCAACACACCATCTAGGAAGTCTTAGTCTAATGGAAAGATACACCTATAGAAGATGCCACCTGGGATCTGACCACCATTCTACAACAATTCCCTCATCTGAAGCCTCGAGGACAAGGTCGTTCTTCAAGGGGGAGGTCATGTTAGGGACCTAACCTTCGTAACCCCTCATGTAGGTAGAATAATATAATTCCATATAATAAAGGCCAATATTAATAAGGCCTGGCAATAAGGAAGAATAAGTCAAATGTAAGAATACCTAATAGAAGCTTCTGCTTCTAGAAGGAACTTCCTCTAGATTTTTCTTTTGGATAGATAGATTTAGTATAAATAGAAGTAGAGGGTATGATAAATCTTGTCTTGGATATTATTATAATAGAGCTTTGCTCTATTGGAGGTTTCCCCCTCGAAGAGGAAAGTGAACATTACTATCAGTAATCAAAGTGCTCTTTCTGATGTTATTCTGGTATTATTCTGGTATTGTTCTGATTATATCATTGTTTATCTTCCATTTCTAGCTAAAATATTTTTTTTCTGCATACTATTTTATATATGGAATACTACAACCCTAACCCTTGAGACAGAAACAAAAACAAAATAGACAATATCTATTTCCTTGCAACCTTACCTCCTGCATTCTCATTGTGAAATTACTACACATTTCTTCCTGTTAAGAATTCAATCATTTCAACAATGCAATATTCTTCATTTCGGAGTATAACTCCGTAGGAGTAAAAAAAAAAAATTACAGGGCATGCCTGCACCCTTATTTGAGACTTATCCCATTGGACTCCTTTTATCCTCATGATCGCAGTGATACCTATCATTTTTCAGCCTTTTTTTTCTTGTGGTCCCGACCCCTCTTGGCACCTCTACTTTGGACCTATTCCAATGGGATACTCTTTTCATCCCTATCCTAGTGATACCTATCATTTTTTATCCTTTTATTTCCATGGACCCACCCACCCTTTTCCACCACATTTATTTTCCACCTCTTCTTGTGGTTTCCCCTCACCATGGCCACTAATCGCAACCAAGAGATTGAAAACAACATCACTTCCCACATCGAGTCCCAAATTGACCACATGAAAGAGGAACTGATGAAGGACCTCAATTCCCACCTTTCCAACCAACTTGCATCCCACCTTGAATCTCATCTTGACTCATTTTCTACCAAGGAACTGGAAAAACGACCCATTTTTGGCCTCCATTCCTCATATGCCCAACCTTCTAACCTCAAAGGTACAACTTCCTCTAATTCCAAACAATTTCATTCCAACCCTTTCATCGTCATCTTCATATTCCATGAGTAGAGGTGAACAAATTTGATGGCTCAGATCCCACTCGTTGGGTCACTCAAATCGAATACTAATTCTCCTTGCATGGCATCACTAATGACTTGGAAAAAATTTGTTATGGTGTCCTCTATTTGGATCCTAAATGTTGTAAATGGTGGAAATGGAATCGAAAATCACGCCAAGGATATATATCCTGGACACAGTTTGTGGCTGAAATTTATGACCCATTTGACACTAATACACACTCCCTGGGTCGTTTGACCAAATTGAAATAGTCTGGTACCGTGGAATATTTTATAGTGACATTTGAGCAATTATCTTTCAGAACCAAAGGCATGTCTGATAACTTTTTTAGAGAATGCTTTATCAATGGCCTCAAGGATGAAATCTGAGCCCAAGTCCTCATGACTCACCCCCAGACTTGGTTGGAAGCTACTCAACATGCCAATGAAGCCCAACTAGGTGTTTTTTCCCAACACCATAAACCTTCTTTCCCTATGTGCCCTCACCCTCCCACTTCTGCCCCTCATCCCATCCCTCTCAAGATCCAAAAATTAACTCAGGAAGAAATGGATGAACACCAACTCAAGGGTCTTTTCTATAATTGTGATGAAAAATATTTTTCGGGACACAAGTGTAAGGAACATAAGTTGTTCATGGCCATATCTAAGGATGTTGTTGATGAGGAGACCAAGACTTCTCATGTAGTAGAGCTCCATGAACCAACTCCTGTCACTCCGTCATATGATCCACTAGAAGTTGAACAAGTCATTTCATTAAATGAATTCACTACCTTCTCTACTCCCCAAACCCTCAAGCTAAATGGCTACATAAAATTTCGGAAGGTCATCATTCTCATTGACAGTGGTAGCACTCATAATTTCATTCATAGATGCATTGCTCAAGAAACCCATTTCTATATCAATGCAGTCAACAATTTTCAAATCATGATTGCCAATGGAGGTTCCATGAAAATTTGGGGGCGTTGTGAAAATGTGCATCTCCAAATTGGTCAGTACAACATGATATCTCATATGTTTTCTATTGACATGGGTGGTTGTGACATTGTGTTGGGTGCATAATGGTTACGCACTCTCAGTCCCATCCTCATGCATTTTAAGGAATTGACCATGCAATTTCAACAAGACGACCAAAAATATAAGTTCCAAGCCATCACAACAGGCTCTCCTGAGATTATCAGTTCCCATCAAACGGAAAATCTCCTAAAAAATGTCATTTAGACATTATTTCGAAACTCAATTCCATTCAATCCGTTGATACGTCATCTGTGCATCCTTCCCTCCAATCTATCCTCTTGAAACACCAAAATATTGTTTCCACTCCCCATGGCCTTCCCCCTTCCCGCAATGTTCATGATCATTCCATTCCTCTAGTTTCGGGCAGTCTTCCTCTGAATTTATGCCCGTGTCATCATCCCTTTTCCAAGAATTGAGAAAAATTGTTCAATAATTGCTCAACGTGGGAGTCATCCACCATAGTGCCATCATCTATTCTTCTTTTGTTGTCATGGTCTTCAAGAAATAAGGCATGTGGTGCATGTGTCCCAACTTCCGTGCTCTCAACAAACTCACCATCAAAGACAAGTTTCCCATTCATGTCATTGATGATCTATTGGATGAATTGAGCGGTGCCCAATACTTTACTAAACTTGATCTTCGTTCTGGGTACCACCAGATACGTATGAAAGAGGCTTACATTCCAAATATGACCTTTCAAACTCACGCAGGCCACTATGAGTTCTTGGTCATGCCCTTTGGTCTGTGTAATTCCCCCTCTACTTTCCAAAGTCTCATGAACCATGTCTTTTGTCCTTTTCTTCGTCATTTTTTCTTAGTTTTATTTTATGATATTCTCATCTATAGTAAAACATGGACAACCCATCTTTCCCATGTGGATCAAGTTCTCCATTTCCTTTCTCAACACCAACTTTTCCTCAAACAATCTAAATGTGCCTTTGGATCCTCCTAAGTGGAGTATTTGGGTCATATGGTTGGAAAGGATGGTGTAAGGGTGGATCCTAAGAAAATATAATCTATGCAGGATTGCCCTTGCCCCAAAACTCTCAAGAGCTTGCGTGTTTTTCTAGTTTTAACGGGATATTATCACAAATTTGTTAAGAATTATGGAAAAGTTGTAGCACCTCTCACAGCTCTCCTTAAAAAGAATGATTTAAATTGGATGCATACATCTGATCAATCCTTCCATGCTTTGAAAGAGGCTATGTGCACAACTCTTGTCCTGACCCTTCTCGACTTCAAAAATACTTTTTTCCTGTAATGTGATGCATCTCGGAAAGGAATTGGTGTATTTCTCATGCATGAATGACAACCAATGGCCTTCACCAACAAACAACTTTCGGATCACCATTTGGGACAATCGATTTATGAAAATAAAATGTTGTATATTATGCATGTTGTGGATCTTTGGTGTCCTTATCTATTGGGCCGATGCCTCCAAATTAAACAGATCATCAGAGCCTCAAGCATTTTCTGGAACAACGAATTTCATCCCTAGAGAAACAAAAATGGGTCACCAAGCTCTTTGTCTATGATTATGAGATCATTTACAAGAAGGGAAATTAAAATGTGGTTGTTGATGCTCTTTCCCGGAAGTATGCAGACGAAGGATCCACTTTTTCTCTCTCCTTCATTGTACCCGATTGGCTCCAAGATGATCACCAGGAATCGCTGCAAGACCCTAAAATTTTTGGCATTATCGAACAATTGCAAGCCAATTGTCCAGTTTCTCCGGGGTACTCTTGGCATAATAACGAGCTTCGCTACAAAGGTCATATGTATCTCAGAAAACAATCGCAACTCAAATCTACGGTGCTTTCGAAGCTTCATGTTTCCCCCATCGCTGGGCATTCTAGATTCACCAAAACCTATGAAAGGGTCAAACATTATTTTTTCTAGGATGGTATGAAACAAGATGTCTGCACCTTTGTGGTTGTATGTGATGTCTTTTAATGCAATAAGGGAGAAAAACTCAAGACCCTAGGAACACTACAACCGCTCTTGATTCCATTGACTATTTGGCAGGATATTTCCATGGACTTCATTGTTGGATTACCTAAATCAGGGAATAAATCAGTCATCATGGTGGTAGTTGATCATATTTCCACATATGCTCATTTTTTTGCTCTCCAACACCCTTCACAACATCCACGGTGGCTAAAATTTTCATGGATAATATCTTCAAGCTTCATGGCATGCCTCATTCTATTATATCTGACAGAGATACCACTTTTACTAGCAATTTTTGGCAATCGGTGTTCCATCTCTAGGGCACCCAATTGCATCTCAATGTCGCCTATCATCCCTAGAATGATGGCCAAACTTAAGTTTTCAACAAGTGTCTGGAAACCTATTTGAGGTGTTTTACATATGAACGACTGACTTAGTGGACTCAGTGGTTACCCCTTAATAAATGGTGGTATAACACATCTTATCAAACTACTACTCACATGACCCCATCTGAAGCAGTATATGGACAAAATCCCCCTTCGGTTCTCTCTTACATGCCATGTGTATCGAGGGTTCAAGAGGTTGACAACAATCTTTTTAGTTTGTGAGGCCATTCTACACACTCTCAAAACAAATTTGGCCATGGCTCAAAATCACATGAAGCAACAAGCAGATCAAGGTCGTTCCAAATGAGAATTTGCTGAAGGGGACCAGGTGTTTCTTCATCTGCAACCCTATAAGAAAACTTCACTAAAAAATGACCATTATTAGAAAATTTCTCCCAAATGTTATGGTCCTTATACAATTCTCAAGCGAGTGGGGTAGATCGCTTACCAAGTAGCTTTGCCTAGTCTTTCTAAGATCCATCCTTTTTTTCATGTCTCATGCTTAAAGAAGGTGATTGGTTCTAAGTGTCAAACTCAAACCAGTCTCCGTGAGCTGGATGAAGAAGGTTTCGTTTGGTTGCATCCAAAAACAGTCTTGGACCAATGTGAGCACCGCCTCCTTTAGTGCACCATCAAGGAAGTGTTGGTGCATTGGAAATATACAACTCCAGAAGATGCCACTTGGGATCCGACTACCATTCTAGAACAATTCCCTCATCTCAAGCCTTGAGGACAAGGCTCTTTTTCAAGGGGGAGGGCATGTTAGGGACCTAACCTCCCTAACCCCTCACGTAGATAGAATAATATATTTCCATGTAATAAAGGTCGACATTAGTTAATAAGGAATATTTAATAAATTGGAATAAGTCAATGTAAGAAGACTTAATAGAATCTTTCACTTCTAGATGGATCTTCCTCTAGAATGATATTTAGAAGATAGAATTAGTATAAATAAGAGGAGGAGGCATGAGAAGTTTTGTCTTGAGAATTATTGTAACATAGCGTTGCTTTGCTGGAGCTTTCCCCCTTAAAGAGGCAAGTGAACATTGTTTCCTATGAATAAAGGTATTATTTTGGTATTGTGGTTTCATCTATTGTGTTGTTTCGTTGTTATTCTCTGCAATATTTTTGTTTTCAACTATTATAATATATATGGTACCTTACATCAGGTGTATGGATCATGGATCAATGATGCATTTGTGT
>JASDQU010306644.1:85322-111498 GCA_032191745.1 Picea mariana
CGATTTGGGTTTCCACGTAAAACACTGGTGTACTGTGTATGTGTATGATTGTTCATTTGTTCATTGCTTATTTACTCTGCAGTTATTGGATAATAATGCTTCATTGATATAACACTTGGATTATATGGTTATATTGCTCTATTACTGATTCACCCCCCCTCTCAGTAATCCAACAGTTGGGTTATGGAGTCATACTAAAAAAATGTCCTGCTGAGGATTACATGCTGATAATTACTCTAAACAAAAGAAAATACATGGGCTCCAGAGGAGCTTATTTATGTACGATCATATTCCAATTGATATTTACAAAGTTCCAGGTGAAAGAAAACTTCCACCATAGCCATTCAAGTAACTTCCTAACTAGAAGCTCTTTTACTCTATCAACAACTGATAATAGATGATGCAACCATGATAGCAGAATGGTTACATCCTTTAGCTGTCCTCCAATGGCTGAAGTTGAGATAAATCTAGGTGGCTCCAAGGAATAAAGTAAATGAAACTCCATGTACTCACTGACAGGCTCATAGAACGAGTGGCAAACTCCAGAAAATTTGTAACAGACAGCCCAATATTCTCCATAGCTTCTCACACATGGTTAAATATCTCTGGTAAGCACAGGTGGATGAGAAGATGATGCAGGATGACTGATCCCAGGTGGTGGCTTCTCACTCACAGGCTCAGGGAAGGATGTAAACTGCTCATTTGGATTTCCCTCTTCTTCTTCATGGCTCTCCCAAGGGTCAAAGTCATAATCTTCATAAACAAGACCCATGGGAAATCTTTGCTCTTGGTCTTCTTCAGGCCCAGGATGATTGATTTCCACAAAATGTTTTCCTTCAGTGTATGAAGGAAAATGTTCTATTTCATGCTCTTGAAAATCCTTCATATCCCGTTCATAATATGACTCATAGCTGTCATACACAGGCTGGATGGTACTAGGTGATATATGCTCATTTACAGGTTCTAAACAGGAGATAAACTGCACATTTGGCTCCTCTTTTTCTCCTTCATGGCTCTCCCAAGGATGAGATTCATAATCATAATAAACATGAACCATGGGAGATATCTTCTCTTCATCATCTTTGCTGGGATATTCATTGCAAGTTGTTTGTTATTGGCCAGTATCTGAAATCACTTCTTTTGTCATACGCAGGGCTACCAAGAACATTTATTTTGAGGACCAGAATATCCTCTGCATCTTCATAAGAGCAACAATCATGATCTGCCTTCAATTTCTCTATTTTTGCAGAAAGTGATTTTACCAGTCCCACCAGCTCACCCAAAGAATCTTCTTCATCCTCACAGTATGCATTAGAATCTATTATATTCTGAACACAATCATTATATTCCTTACAACAGTTATGAGAAATAAACTCAAAGGAATACAATTTTTGACAATGCCCATTGAAAGCCGCATGAAACTTCTCTAGGGAGGAGATGCTAGCAGGGGGCAAGGAGTGGTATTTCCCATTGATGCATGAGTTCATGAAACTCAAGGAGATGTTGAGTAAGGTTGTCCTCTTTATGCTCTCTAAATATGGGAAAATAATCACCGCATTAATTTGGAGTAGGAATAACATTAGGAAAACCAAGAGTAGAGGAGAAATTAAAAGGAGCATACCTCCGAGCCAAGATTCTTTCCATTTCGAACCAATAGAGTCGCCAACCGATCCTTTAATAATGGAGTCGCTAGGTGAATGATATGTAGTCTGAATGTGTCTAGTCTTTGTTCACCACCAAAGACCAGATCTTTGCCAACCTTCGAGAAAACTTTCAAGCTGAGAAAGCGGCTGCTAAAATCCTTCTTGAAAAAATTATCTGGGTCATCTTGGGTGTGCTAGAGGAAACCACAACCGAAATAGTGGAGCCGACACAGTGGAGTCACTAGGTGAAAATGCAATATTCAATGGTTCTGATATTTGATGCACCTCCAAAATCAGAAGCTCGTTGCCATTCTACCCAGGGAAAAATTCTTCAATTCATTCCCTGGCAATGGTGCCAAAAATGTTAGCACTAGAAGTGACATCCATATTGATCCGGATTTATGCAGGAATGAAATGTAGGAAGCAAACAACAGAGTATGCACAATAGTATTGCAGAGAACACAATGATACAGTAAACACACACACTTCTATTAATTAATGAAATAGAGAAACTGTAAAACTATTGAACAATACATATCTAGAATGGTGGTAGCATATCCCTGATAAGAGATGTGGCGGCTATGCTCATCCGTGACCAATATGATTACAAAAAGAGGTCGAAGGGCCTTATTTATCAAAAGAAGGAAGGTAGAAACCAAAAACCTAACCCTAGAAGATGAAATGCCAAAAGTCATGTGGGCCCTGTTTGGGTAAGTTAGTCCATCAACTTCTCGAAGTCATAACTATTGCATATGATCTCTGTTTGGGGCACACGATAGCTCGTTGGAAAGATCTATCCGAGGCCTACAACGCTCGAGACAAAATATCATCATAGATGCTATTTTGTGAGAGAAAGATACCCAAAAAAACATCGTTTAGGGCCTCAAAATGGCCCCGAAAGTTCAGGACCCGAAAAAACTGCTAACAATAGTAAATTACTAGAAATGCTAGAAAACTGTTTTGAGCCAGATGGAAAGGTGGGAAGCCACCGATACCCATCTGGATCACATATTACATTGGAGGTAAGTGCAATACCCATCAAAGTTTTATGTCACAAGTTGGTTTTAAAGAGGTCAAATGGGTGCAGACTCAAGATGATATCATTTTAACTCAGAAAACTGGACTAGTATGCACCTGTAGGTGAGGTGTTGATTAAATTCAGTCAGTAAGTTGGAGTAAGGGTGAATAGGAGGAATATTTAGTGAGAAAGGTGTAGAGGTCCTCTATGAACAACAGATTTTCCAGCAGCCTAAGGAGGAAAAACTTAAACACAAGGTCCTCTTGGATTCAAATTTCAAGGAAGCTAAACTAAATCCTAACAATACTATAATCAAGCATTTATCATAATACAGTTACAACAATCCATGTGAATCAATCAAACATGAACTCCCTCAGTATCAAAGGAAAATAATATGGAGAATAAGATGACTTTAATTAAACAAGATATCTCAAAAACAAATACATAACCATAGAACCAGTGTTCTTCATCAAAATTTACAATACGGGAGCACTACTCCATCATCGACCTTAACAAAATATCAAAACTGCCTATATATACTAAACTGCTGCAACCACCAGGAATGTGATCAGATCACTTCCTTCAAATCCTTTAGTCAGCACCCACTCTATCAGGTTGTGAAGACCTCATGATGTCGGACGCGATCCGTGCATAGTTATGTGCTTTACAGGAAAAATTGCCCATAAGGAAGATTCATATCGTAAGTGTGCCTTCACAGCCACTATGATCATTCTTTCCATTTATGGATCGAGTTTAAGTTTCAACCACCAGCTCTGTGTCCATTAACTGATATCTCCTTGGGATTGAGACCAATCCAGGTAACCAAGGGATGACTACTTGCTGTGATTAAATGTGATGCTAAATGAAAATATGAACTCAAGGCCATTGGTCTGATTGAGATTTGTGGCTGGCACAATTATGCTATTTGAGGTGAAGCCATTGAAGTTTACCCATTCACTAATTCTGGGATACATAAGATTCTGGGATACATAAGACCTTCCATGGAGATGATGCCAAATTTGGTGCTGTAAGAGACTTGGACACGGAGCAAAGGATGAGCACCCTGTGACTTTGGCCTTACTCCAATGTGACCCCGACCTATGACCCTACGCAATTGCACGATTGCAGGAGAGACCAAGAGTGGTTTGAAAGAAAACTTCTTTTTCCCTACTATTCACCAGGAACCACCACACATCCCTTTCTAAAACTATGGTTCCGATTGTGGCCCTCCCTTGAAATTTTAAAATGTGAGCACCTTCCGACCCTGCAATGGAGCGTGACCATTGATCTTGTGATATGAGATGAGGCTTATTGATCAACAAACCATATCTCATGCTTTAGATCGATGGATCAGATCTTCCCTCTTTGAATCGATGATCGAAATCCACTTCGAGTCTTCGGCCACTTTAGAAACTTCAACCACTTTTGAATGTGAAACGTAAGGAATTTCCCAGGGGAAAATTCCTGAAGTGAGAGATGGGCTGCCGTGTGTCCCTGCTGATGAATGGTCCATATTAACTTCGAGACTTTGGGCTTCGACCCTTCAAAATTTTTACACACTTCCCACTTCAAACCTCTAGAAGGTTATTTCCTCGAACACGTGGATCAGACGCCACATGTTCCCTTTAATATCAACAACTCATTCTCACTTCGAGGCTTTGTTCTCTTGCACTATACTTTGTGTGATTTTGGACTCTCAAATACTCGTGAGCCGTTGATCTGAAATAGATGAGGGTTTGGGAAGACAGAAGGAATAGTGACAGAGGCCAAGGATATGAGTGCTCAAACATAAAGGGGAAAACAAAAACAACTTTGTCGACTGAAGGGGAAAAATTAAGACTTGATCTGCGAAAAGGATAGAGACAGGGAAACATTACAGACTTGGGTAGAAACCATAAACCCACAGGACTCTGACAAGTTCATGTGATAACACATTCTTTCAAAGTTCACAATTGTGAGTAGTTTCAAAGAATGGTTTGATTTAGGAGGTTGGTGTAGGACAATTGTTTCCATAGGAAATGATCTAAACAATCATTCCCGAGGGTAGAATCATTTTCTCTAGGTTTCACTGTGAATCATGATGGAATAATGGCCGAGTTAGGTCGAATGTTCCAGGTTCAATAATTAGGGACAAGCATTCCCTAAGGAAGATTCATTCTCTAGGTTTCACTATAAATTGTGCTGGAAGAATGGCCCAATTAGGTTGAATGGTCCAAGTTCAACAACTAGGGAAAATTACTCTTCTATGTTTGGGAAGAATGGTCCATATAGCCCATGATTGATGTTGAACTTTTCGAGCGAAGAGTCTCTTCCATATCTCACAGATGTGAGTGGAAGAATGGACCAAATGAATCATTTTATATCATGACATTGTTGATGCAGGTTGATATCGAATGATATGATTATTGTGGATATTGTATGTCTCTAGACAAAAGTTGTACACTACTGCCGTGGATGTTATCCACTGATAGTGACTATGTGTCACTGGCTAGTATCCTTGTGTTACTAGAAGTGGTTGTGTACCATTGGATAGTAGTTGTATACTACTATGATTAAACATAATTGTACTCTATTGGATGACATTATAGAAGTTGTATACTACTATTTGATTGCCATGGAGACTACCACTAGTGTTGGAGATGATTTCCAGATAGATGGATGGTCAATGTGTTGATGGAAAGAAATTATCAAGGTAGATAATGGTCCTGGCAGAACGAATTGTTGGTGGACAAAAATTATCCCTGTGGAGAATGGTCCAGGTTGACATATTGCTAATGTATCATGGAGTGGTATTTTTCCTGACACATAGTTATTGGCCCGATCAGGTTGAATAGTCTACCTGCTAAGGACATGACGTCCCAATTAGGGTGGTTGATACGCAACTGATATTTTATAAGTCATATGGGTATATATTGATCTCTATGGTACATATGACCCGATTATAAAATAGTTCGAGACTGACATTCCTATAGGAATGGTATCTATAGCCCATAGGGTAGCTTTCAACATCTGTTGGGATAACTATTATTCTAGGATGTATGTCTAGATTAGAAGAATGGTTCTTGTCTCACTCTTTTGAGTGAGTGACTTATTCATCATCCTACTCGATTACTGAGATGGAGTATGGCCTCAAGAGATGATGCAGTTGATTCTATCAAATGATACTGATAGTGGTGATGTTTCTCATAAGTTGATCTATGTGATCATGAGATAGCATGTGTGGATATGATGATGATGCCAATTGAATGGTATGTTTTTGCTCGAGACTATTTCCTTTAATACCTCCCTAGCTAGGAGGGAGTGTTGATATTATGGTACATGCAAGAGGTATTAACCTCTACATGTAACCTTTGGCGAGTCTAGAATATTCTGGGAAGCAAGAGAAATTGTAGGAGGTAAGGAAATAACCTTAGAAGAAAATTTGGCTCAAGATAATAATTTCTATTAAATTGTTATCCTCTAGAAGTAGAAGTTGACCCAGTTGGGTCACTTGGAGGACTATAAATAAGAGGGTGCTAAAGAGAATTTGACACACTCACTCTCACAACTACATAAGGACAAGTGGTGCAAATGACTTGAGGAGATTTGCAGCTACTTCAGTAGTGACTTGGTCTTTGGTTATGGTTTGGAATTTCTTCCTTGGTTATGGTTTGGACTCTCTGCTTGGTACACTAGTTTTGGAGATAAGTACGCTACCTTGGTTGGATATTGGTATTAGGGTTTTCTTCATGAATTATTCTGTTTGTCAAGGTTAAGGTGCTTGGGGGTGGCTTCATCCTATGGTTGGGTGACAATATTGTTATATTTTATATGGATAAATGAGCACACATATTATTCTAACATGAACAAGGGGGAATTCCACTCTTTTCGAGTAAACTCCCTCTTAATCCTAGGATGGTTTCCTTTGATTAGAATGATCTTTTTGAGCCTCACCTTCCTTCTTCTGCACCCTTGAAAACAATGGTTAAAGATAATTCAAAAGGTATTTATTGATGTATTGTATATGAAGGAGCCTATGCAATTATTTTATCCTCCTTGCCTTGGCAATTTTTTGGTTCCCCCAAGGTTGTCTCAACTACTAGTGAGCTATTGGATTTTGATAAAAGACCTAGTGAATATTTGGGGATTCTTCCTCAGTTCCCTATTATGTTTGGTGGGAAGAATTTCATGTTCGATATGATAGTGGCGACAATCCCTTTAGACTTCAATATGATTCTTGGGCGTGATTATGTTTATGTTATGAATGATGTGGTGTCTATGCTCTTTCATGTGATGCATTTTCCTCACAAAGAAACCATTGTCACTATTGATCAACTTGCATCTAATAATAACCATCCTAATTAAACTTTAGCTCATCTTTTACCATTATATGTTCCAAGTATTCCAGTAGAATTTTCCCTGCAACAAGTGAATTATGTGGTGTCTTATCCTCGATGTTCAATTTCTTCTAAGAATGAGTCTTTACCATCATGTTTTTATTCTGGAGATAAGGTATCAACAATTGATCAAGAATTTTATCCAATAGGGGAAAGAAAACCTTTTCTTATTGGCCCGAGTGATATTGAGTTTTCGATTGACTCTTATATTACTATTTGTAATACCTCAAGCGCTAGTATTTATGTGTCGTCAAGTCTCGGTTTTATGGATGTTGAATTTTCTATGGACGAGGCTATCCTTGAAGCTATGATTGTGTATTTTTAACCTCTTCATGAACTAGAAAATTTGTATGTTGGTTACTGAATAAACCCTTGGTCTAATCTTAGAAATTGGCTCTACATGAAGACATACTATGAATAAGTCGTAAATTTGTGTTGTAGTTTGTACACATTGTACTTTTAGAGTTTGTTGTTTTCGATTTTTATATTCCATAGTGCAAGTTGTTATCATAATTTTATTTATTGGACTTATTAACTTCTAGATGAGTGTTTTTGTTATATTTACAGGACCTTGGAAATGTTTCTCTTTGGTGTCTTTTTCATCTTGTTGATTCATTCTAATAACTAATGATATTGAAAGTGACATATATGTTAGATTTTTCCCTCCATGCATTTTTGCATTATCTATTTCTAGGTTTATTTTCCCTTAGGAACGACCCCAATAAGTTGCAACTATTAGAATTTGATGGATGTGCTCATTTAACCATAGACAATATCACTATTTTCACCCAACCATAGGTCGAAGCCACCCCCGAGCACCTTAACCTTGACAGAGAATCATTCCAGAAGCAAACCCTAGGCTAGATAGCCAAACAAGATAGCACACCTCTCTCTCCAAGGATAATTTACCAAACAAGAGATGATCATATAGTCCAAACCATAACCAAGAGATAGTCCAAGCCAAAATTGAAATCTGATAGCTACAACAGCTGCAACGACAACTCTCCTCCAAACTTGCACACAAACTGGCCAACTGCAGTGCGCACAAGTGCTGCTTCTGCAGTTTTGAGAATGCCTGGCCAGAATGAAGACTGGCCTCTTGTATTTATAGTATTTCTAGCAGACTTCCTGGGCTGACTTCTCATTCTGGGTACTAATTCTTTAGTATATAATATTTTCTTTAGTCGACCTTTTCTCTTGGAGGATAATAACCTAATACAAATTATCCTCTTGAGCCGACTTGTCTTCTAGGGTTATTAGCCAACTAATTAGGGTTTCTTCTTGCTTCCCAGAAAATTCTATTCTCATCAAGTTTACACGTGGAGGTAAATACCTCCCGCTGCTACCATAATATCAACATTCCCTCCTATATAGGGAGGTATTAAAGGTAATGGTCTTGAGCACAAACATACCATTCACCTGGTAGCATCAACATAGTCATATAGACTATCTCATGATTAGATCATGATCACCATCATCACTATTAATGTCATCAGCTACATCATCTCTTGGAACCATACTCCTAATTAATTGGACATGTTGTTGGATAAGTCACTCACTCCACAGTGTGACACAAAAGCCATTCTTCTAATCTAGAAGAATAAATGTTCAGAACCATTTTTTGTCAGGGAAATATTTGTCCATTGATTATCCATCTAGATGATAATCATTTCCAACATTGTTGATAGTATTCAAGGAGATCAGAACAATGTCATTCAATAGAACACAACTATGTCTATCAATAGTAGTACACAACTACAATCTAGTGGTACACTGCCACACCAAGTAGCACACAGATACTTGATCAGTCACAATCAATGGAACACATCCACTACAATAGTATACATCTACTTTCGGGAGACATACAATCTCCATAACAATCATATCATCAAAATGCATAGAAAACATTGTTATGATATATAAACTGAATCATCTAGGCCATTCTTCCACTCACATCTTTGAGATCCGGAAGAGCATCTTACCTGAGAAAATAAAACATCAACAATGAGCTTTCTAGACTATTCTTCTCAAGAAAGGAAGAATAATTGTACTAATTTCTGATCCTGGACCATTCACCTATCTGGGCCATTCCTCTGGCACTAAACAAAGTGCAACCTGGAGAGAATGAATCTAACCTAGGGAATGCCTGTCCCTGATTGCTAAACCTGGACCATTCACCTATCTGGGCCATTCCTCTGGCACTAAATAAAGTGAAACCTGGAGAGAATGAATCTACCCTAGGGAATGACTGTCCAGACCATTTCCAAAAGAAATGACTGTCCTGCACCAACCTCCAAAATGGACCATTCTTAGAAACTTCTCACAACTATGAGCTTCGAAAGAATGATTGTCCAGTGAGGCAGACTAGTCTTCTTGACCACTAATAAAAGTGACCGTCAAGAAGAGAGATTGTCCTAGACCATTCCCCGTGTTAACCACAATGGGAAATAGCTATCTATGGTACATCAACAATCCATCGAACCATTTTCATTAGGAAAATGACCGTTCGATTTGAACCATTTTCCAAACTGGAAAATTCCTATCTGTTATAAATCTCAAACCACTTTCCGAACTGGAAAGGAACTTCTCATCTTGGACCATTTTTTGAACTGAAAAATGACTGTCCATAAGTCAATAAAACATCAGTGCTCCCTCCCAACCTAGGAGTCATCTCTTACTCTTTCAATAAGAAATTCATCTCCATGAGCTCCAGCCTGAGTACACAAACTCTTTCATCTTGGACAAAGGCTTTGCCAAAATGTCTTCTTATCTACTCATCTGTGGAGATATATATATATATATTGGAGAACCACTTCTCTTTTCTAGAGTTCATCACAAAGAATTTAATTCTTGATCTCAATGTACTTCGGTATTTCTGGAACACAGGTTTTCTTTGAAGGCTTCATATAAATTTGATCATTACAGTATATCATAGTTGAATTCATCTATTTTGTTTTCTGCTAGCTCATAGCATCATGGAAAGGCTCAAACTGGAACATATCCATGTGGAACTTTTTCTGTTATCATGAGATCTTTGTCATGGATTGGCCATCATTTTGGAGTTTTGAGTAATCATTCTGATATAATATAGAAGGTTTTTCACCATGCTTCTGCTATGCATTAGATGTTCTCTACCAAGTTGTCTACTTTCATCTGCATACAAGGGTCTCTTTCTGGTATACCTCAAATCCTTGAGGTTTCTCTTCATACACTTTTTTTTCAATTATTCTAGAGAACAATATTTGCATTCATTTGATGTAAATTCCAACCCATGGATATTGTGGATGATATAATGGCTCATGTAGAGGTATGTCTGGTTTACTTGGAACAAACAATCATCATAGTATTCTCCCTCCATCTGGGAGAACCTCTAGTTCTGGATCTCAGAATGATTTCATTCATAAGTCTTCCATACACTGTTCTTCATCACAACTTTCAGTTCCTCTGCTGGATTGATTTTAGTGAGTCCATATCAGGTTGGTAGTCTTGTGATTCTCGATACACTAACTGGTTGTTTTGTCTTTTCTTTCTCTCTTGGAATCTTCATGTTCTTCCTCATGTTTCTCTTTAGCTCTTGAGTTCATGGAGTTTTCTATAGATTTCATTATCTGAAGATTTCAACTCCTTTCTTTAATTATAGGATCATGGATGTGGATGGACAACCAGGGATTAATTTAAGGCTTCTTTTCAAAGAAGACTTCTTTTGAAGTCACACTGAACACATGCTGCTTTTTATGGTTGCTACCATGGATAGTGTTGGCACAGGGTAAGACTCGGGGTTTAACGCTTACAATAGCGCACAAACAAAACCCTAACTATCGACCCTTTTGGCAACACCTGGGAAGCAGATGAAGTCTCACCCGAGGTAGAGGTAGGGGCGGTTGCAAAACTGAGGTTTCTGAAACCTTAGTTGGGACACAGCTCTGTGATTTCAACACTTAGAAAGCACTTAGCATAGGTCATTTATCAATATACATTCCTTATTATACTTTGCATAAGGTACAAAGCAACACAACATTCACTTAGATATTATATTCCAAAACTTAGCAAGAGTAAAATAGATCAAATCTAGTAGATCATCACTAAGCATCTTCATATATATCAGATCTAACATTCATTCACATCTCATAAGCACAAAGCAAGAATATATCTATCCAATCTAATCTAAGCACTCAACAACACAAAGCATATAAGGATAAGCACAAAGCACAACACACAGTATTTACATGGTTCACTCCCACCCTAGGGCTACGTCCACCAACTCTTCTTCTGTATTAGCTCATTCAATGAGGTTATAGCACAGATCTTATCAAAATCCTACTCCACATAGAAAAAGAGATATATGCTCACCTCACCAGATCCTCCTTCCCTAGGTAGATCTAGCACAGAGCCTCCTTACAATCTGTGCACTCAACACTTACAATACTTGCACTCAGCTTTGCAAGTTTATCACATAGATCAACTCTTAGCACTAAGCCGCTACTAACTTCACTTTTGAGCCTCTTCTTATATAGCCTAGACTTCTACTTATACATTTACAAAATTGGGCCTAAGTGTGGGTAAAACCACGGGCCGACATCCCAATCCCATTACATTATCCCCAAAACCCAAAAAGGACCCAAAGTGGGCTGATATCCTATGATCTCTGCTTCGTCTTGCATGCTTCCTTTGATAGGGCGTCGAAGTCCCAAAAATGGTCAAATATGACCAAGTATCTCCCAAAACTTGGTCAAGGTCCAACATGCCCCCAACACTCAAATGTGACTCATCCAGAGTCACTCAGGTCTGATCATTTCTACTTTGAACGCCTCGATATTGGCTCGAGCCACTTCGACCTACTGCATTGCAACTACTTCTTTCTCGGCGAAATCCTAGATGACTGCGACATTCACCGGCCCTTCTAGGTGTTGCTGTGATGAATTGACATCCTGTTCCAACTCTGTTCCTTGGTTCTCGATCTTTATAAATAGATGACATGCCTTATCCTACAAAGGTTGAAGTTGTTGAGTTACTTCCATTATCTTGCTCTAGATTATATGGATCTTCTGCTATGTTATGTCCTGCTCGTGAGACCATTTCATTTTCTCTATGGGTGATAGGGCCTTCAGTTGAACCTGTATCTTTTCGGCTTCATGCTTCACCTCCTAGAGTTGTGACTCCAATTTGTGCAATTTGGGATTCTCGGTTAGTTTCTCATGTATCTGTGCACTTTTGCTACTTAATTGTTTGCATTCCTCAATGAGTGATTTAATCCTTTCTACTGTGCTCCAAGTAGTCATTTCTTGCTGGTCACGCTCTTCTTGCGGGGTACTTGGTATGGTCTGAAGCTCTAATTCTATGACTCTTTGTTGAAGTTGTTGAATAACTTCAACAAGATTCATCACTTGACGTTCTAAGGGTTATTCTACTTTCTTCTCTTAGCCGGTCACAGAGCGAAATTCTCTGTTGACTGCTTCTTCGATCCCGATCTGCTTCGCGAGCAGCTGCTCCTTTTATTTTTGGATATTTTCTCTGTATTCTTCCAATTTTTCTTGGAGAGTGTCCCTCTCTTGTTGCATAGCTCGACGTTAGTCTATGATTTCCTCCAGTGCTTTCTTTAAGGCCTAGGTGGCCTACGTTGTTTCTTCTTGTGCTTTCCAAAGACATGCTTAGACTATGGCAATAATCTTTCGGAGTTGAACTAGTTCATCTCCCTCTTCTTTTGTTCCTTTTGGAAGGGGTGCAGTGGAGACTGCATGGCTAGACTGAAGTGTCTGCTGCACTCCTTGGAGCTCGCTCTCAATTTTGTTGTACATTACCTCTTGCTTGGCTTCCTGCTTTTCTATTATTTCTTCTATATCTTCATTCATAGTGGTGAGGAGGAAACTAAAGTCATTTGGGGTGAGTGTGGTCTTCATCTTGGTTACAGGGGTTCTAGGTTTCTTCCAGGAGGAAGGTTTCATAGGTGAAACCTTCCTTTTATTCGATGAGTCCTCTTCATCTTCTGGCCTCTGTTCAACTTCTTCATCATTACCTTCTTACTCAGGTGTAATGGATGTAGTCCTTACAGAACTGCTGTCTATATCCTGCATTTCCTCATCCTTCTTCGTCTTCATTGTTTTCTTCATCTTACTAGGCTAAGGTGTATCCTGCGTAGCGTCTGGGCTGTTGATGTTGGACAATTCTACAGGGTCTGCTGAAACAAGGAGGTCTTCTGACCATTCCTTGGTGATTTCCTCCAAGTCTTCTTCTATCATCTTATAATAAGACTTTAACTACTCTTTGTTCCCATTAGTGCATGCTGTTATGTAAATGAAGTGGCGGTTAGTGATAAAATTCATTAAGGTCCTAAACCTAAAGAGGGTATTTAGGGTTATCCGAGGCTTGGACTGGATGGCACGATTCAACTGATTGTAGTAGGCATGGAATACGGCATTGGATTGACATTGTTTTCTCATATCTTTCGAGTACCATAAGGTATTGAACTTTGTGGCTAAGGGCTCAAAAGGGTCGAGGTCTAGGAAGGTTGCATCTTCTAGTAGCTCCCATGAAACAAAAGCTATAAGTATTAAGAGCCAGCTAAAATGGAATTCATGCCCCTAATCTTGGGCTTCTCTATAGTCGATCTCTAGTTGATTCACCAGGTACTTCACCTAGTTCATCTGTAGTCCCTCTGCACACTTTCCTGTGAAGTCAACTACAAAGTCGGATACTTGCATGGGTCAATTCTTACGAACGAGCTTCTCTGTGATCCGCTGACATGCAAGGCACACTGTACCTCTCTGAATAGAGGCTACCTTATTGCCTTGTGCTCCTTTCTCAACATCGCCATAAGAGTCTTTGATCTTCTGAGCAAGAGCGCGGTTCGTGGTCTTTCCAGGATAGTAGTCATGGGGATCAGGGCCCTGCATGCTAAGACCTATGATCTATTGATCAACATTGGATCAAATGTGATGTGGTGCTTCAACCATATGTATCCTCCTTGGTAGCTCACCAAGATTATCTTAACACATGCATTGACTTCTTGGTGACGTCTGAAATGTGGGATCTTCATGACGTTCAACAGAGTGGACTGCGCGAGGTTCATAGTCTAGTGCCGAGGGACGAGCTTCAAGTTCTTACCCTTGGTTCTAGTTAGGTACTTTTGCAGGGAAAGCATGCTGTACAATTTACGATCTCCCAGGTTGAAGTCATTGAACTTCAATGCTGCAATCTTGTCTTGGTCTATTCAGATTGCGTGTACCCCTTTCGGCAAGTATGCGGTGACTAGAGTGCACTCGAAGTATCTAGGCATGCTGTCTCTATTGATCTCACCACTCAGATGGTGTATGTAAGAAGGTAGGATGGATGGAACCAACCTCACTTTGGCCATATCATCTTTATGTTTGGTTCTGCATTCTGCGCCAGCTCGGGATTTTCCTTCTCGAGCAGTTGATAGGGAGGCTTGCATTCCTCTTGTCGATGATGCCTATAAACCTATAGAAAACCCTTGTTCTGACATGAATCTTTCGGTTCTGAGGCTAGCGAGTACCTCTCTTGTAGATTCTTTGGTTTCACTAAATTCGTCAGACATACGTGCTCGGAAAGAAAAATTAGTCGAGGTTCACAATAATCTCAGATACTGTACTAGGATGACCAACCAGATCACAATGACCACTATATACAACTACTACTCCACAKGATTCTAATTCTAAGTTGGAAAAAGTGTTCTTYATGCATGACATGATGAACTAAATAAGAAATTTGACAACAGTCTGCTTGCAATGGGCATGAAGCTTCTATTAACTTTGATCTGTCTGTTATGGTGCAGTCCAACGGTCTAGTGATGATCCTTTAATTCTTTTTTKTCTATTCGGGGTGGAAGTCGAATGGGTATATCGGTCCAATGACTATATCGCTTYGTCATGGTGAAGTGCCATAGGTTAATGTTCTGATATCTCAACAAAGCTYTCATTCTACAAGTTTTTGTTCTGCGATGTTCTATCTRGAATCTCCTGCAACTTTTCAATCTTTTCCCTCTTCTTACTTAACTTTCTAGCTTTCTTTCTAGTGGACTTCGTCTCAGTAGTTATTTTCCCATTATGGTTCCTATTTTCCTTGGATATAGTTACTTCGYGTTGCTGAGGTTCTTTCTTAGGGTTCACGTATAAGATCTCTTCTTTATCTGAGATAGAAACTTCAGTCTTCTGTGAGTCCTCTGGTATTCTAATAACTTTGACATCTGGGTTCCTAGTGTGATATAGCCTTGATATGTTCTCTTGTTCTTCAATCAACTGTGTGATCCTTCTGGTCATGAAGTCTTTTAAATCTTGTCTCTGTTGTTCTAAAACTTTTTCTTCTTCCTTCTTTCTGGCTTGATCTCTTTCAATTCAAGGATTTCCAAGTAACATAGTAAACGAGGCACTATCCTCAATAAATTTGATAATCTCAAAATCTTGTTCTGTTGAAGTTCCATTAGTATTCATACATATTTGATTGAGCCTTCCACATAGCTTCACTAGTTTCCCTCTAAATAACCCTATTCGACTCAGTGAAGGGGTCATACCAGGCCTCTCTAAAGCTTCCCAAGTTTTTTCTGTCATAACATTCACCGATGTTTCCTCATCTAGAACACAGTAAATGTCGAAGTCTCCTATTCTTACCTCGATGCATTCTTTCTTGTTAAAGACCTCTGATAATCTAACATGATGGTGATCATTCAAGGTGTCTTGTATTTGTAGTAACATATTGTCTGATTCTCTCCGAGGTTCTATTATTTTTGAATCTGCCTTAGGGTTTTCTTCTTTCAGATTCATGCCTTCAATTTCAACAATCATTCTAGGGAAATCTAATGCTTCGTGGTCCAAAGCTTTGCAACAAAGACAACTAGGTATTCCACCAGGTCATTCCTTAGCAAGATGTCCCAGTCTTCTACAACTGTAACATAGGGTTAATACTCTCTTTCTTTTAAATGATCCCCAACCTCTTCTGTACTGTGCACTAAGGTTATGGTAACTCGCCTGCAAAAAATTCTTTCGAGGATCCTGCATTCGCTTGTTAGTCCAGACATTCTTTCTATGCATAGGTATAACATATCTATCAGATCTATTCATATCAAACTTTCTTACATCTATCAGAGCCCTAGTTTTCAAGATAGGACATAATATAACTAGATCCATACTCTAGAAACAAAAAATTTCACTTATTTTACTTTTGTAGAGCACAACGCTTCCAGATCTAAAAACTTTTGACTATTCTTACCTCTATTAGAGCATAAAGCTTACGGATCTTACCTCTTTTCTGCAGATCTGACCTTTTTTTTGTAGAAACTTCTAATTTTACCTTTCTTAGAGCACAAAGTGTTCAGATCTTCCTTCTTTTCTTCAGATATGGCCTTCTCTTTTTATCACAAAGATTCATGGGTCGAATGAAAATATGCGCACTAGGGAAACAAATCTACGAACAGAGATTTCATGGTTTCTAGATCGAATATTTACACAAAGATTTTCTTTCTCAGTTCCCAACAATCACAGTTCCAGGTCTCGGCAACAAAACCATTTGTTGGCACAGGGGTAGACCTGGGGTTCAACACTTACAACAACGCACCAAAAAAACCCTAACTACTGGCCCTTTTAGCAACACCTGTGAAAAAGATGAAGTCTCACTCGAGGTAGAGGCATGGCTGGTTGCAAGACTCAGGTGTCTGCAACCTTAGATGGGACACAACTCTATGATTTCAACACTTAGCAAGAACTTAGCATAGGTCATTCATCAATATACATTCCTTATTATACTTCGTAGAAGGTATAGAGCATCAAAACATTCACTTAGATCTAAGATTCCAACACTTAGAAAGAGTAAAACAGATCAAATCGAGTAGATCARCACTAAGCATCTTCATATATATCAGATATAACATTCTTTCACATCTCAGAAGCACAAAGAAAGAATATATCTATCCAATCTAATCTAAGCACTTAGCAATAAAAAACATCTAAGGATAAGCACAAAGCACAACACACAGTATTTACRTGGTTCACCCCCACCTTGGGGCTACGTCCACCAACTCTTCTTCTGTATTAGCTTCAATCAATCAAGTTACATTAGAGAGCTTATCAAAATCCTACTCTGCATAGGACAAGAAATTTTCATGCACCTCGCTAGATCCTCCTTCCTCGAGTAGATCTAACATAGAGCCTCCTTACAATCTGTGCACTCAACACTTACAATACTTGCACTCAGCTCTGCAAGTTTATCACATATACCAACTCTTAGCACTAAGCCACTACTAACTTCTCTTTTGAGCCTCTTCTTATATATCTTAGACTTCTACTTATACATTTACAAAAGTGGGCCTAATCGTGGGTAAACCCATGGGCTGACATCCCAATCCCATTACATTATCCCCAAAACCCAAAAAGGACCCAAAGTGGGCAAAGATCCTGTGATCCCACCTTCGTCTTGCGTGCTTCCTTCGATAGGTCATCGAAGTCCCAAAAATGGTCAAATATGACCAAGTATCTCCAAAAACTTGGTCAAGGGCCAATAGATAGGTACTTCATCATCTTCAATGGATCATATAATTTAGGATTAGCTTCCTCCTAATCCTTGCTTCATGCATGAATGCATGCTATTATTTTGATAATATAATTGGCTCCCTCCATCTAGGAGAGTCCATGCTTTCGTTTACATCCTTATTACCTTCTGCAAAGTCTCACAAATCTTTTTCCAATTTCCTCTTGATTGCTGACTTTTTTCTGTCTTTATTTCTTCCAGGTTTCTTCAAGATTGATTCTGATAATAACTTCCACATGAATTGTTAGCAGGGGTTATTGATTTACTTCATCCTTTCATGTTTATTGTCTGACTTGTAGCAATCCTTATCTTGTTTTTCTTCCATAATTAGAGTTTCTTCTTTGAACATATTATCTTCTAATAAATAGATATGCAATATATGTAGAGAAAAGATGGTATGTACATGAACTATGAAGAGTGTTGTTTACCTTGTCTTAGAAGAAGAAGTTTGTTTCATGCTTCTTAATCTTATTTGAAGTTTCCTTTTCTTTGGCAACTGATGCTTCCTGTGTCTCCTTCCTTTTCTTAAGCTCGGGAATATAATTCTTGTAGTGACCATACTTTCTACAGTTGAAGCATTGAATTTCTGACATATCTTTCTCTTGATTTGACTTCTTCATTTAACCAAACTTCATTTTGTTCCTAAAATTATTGAATCTTATTGTGAAGGCTTGATCATCGTATTTATTTTGAGGTTTCTCTTTTGCACTAATCCTTGATTCTTCTTGTGCACATCAAGTCTAAAGTTCTTCAAATGTAGGATACTCCTTCCTTGTGTTCATACTTGTTGAAAATGCATCCCATGTCTTGGGAAGACCGTTGAGTACTATATTTACCAATTCCTTTTATAAGATAATCTATTCGATATCTTGTAGTTGATATCTTAACTGAGAGATCCTCACAAAGTATGATTTTATGTTGTCATCATCATTCATCTTCATGTCATGTATCTCATTCTTCAGACTCATTACTTTTCCAATGTTTTTGATTGCGAAGAGGTTTGTTAGGGCATCATACATATTCTTAGGTCAGTCAAGATGGGATATGTAAGGTATCAAGTGGTATTTTATAGAGTCCACTATGATACTCATGGCATTGATGTCACTGTCTTTGAACTTCTCCATAACTTCAACGTTTTGTGGTTCCTTCTCTTTTTCTTCTTCAAACTATGGTTCCATGATATTTTATTTCATGATATCCAACACTTTATTCTTGGAAAGGATGAGGTCAATCCTTGTTTTCCATGCTCTGAATTTAGAATCCCCAACTAACTTGTTTTTGGACTTCATAGAGTAAGTCATGGTTTTGACTGGGTCAACCCTAGATTTGACCAAAAAATCAAACTTAACATTTTTGCTTGCTAAGAGTACCAAGAGATGTGTTAGTCTAGGGTGCACTAGTCTATCTATAAATTAGGTCAATCCCTTCACTTAAGGTTCCTCAATGAGAGGGTTAGGTTTTCTGCAACTACACTTGCTAGTAACCCTAGAGACAATGCTTTGGTAACTGATCCTACTAGAAACCCTAACGACGGTTATTCAACGCGCTTAGTATCCTTATGGCTATGCTCCCTTCCAGTGGTTAGACTGGATGAAGGAGAGGTGGGCCCATGACCTGTTAGAATTTGATGGATGTGCTCGTTTAAAAATATGGGGGCCCATAGATAATATCACTATCGTCACCCAACCATAGGCTGAATCCACCCCCGAGCACCTTAACCTTGAGAAATAATCATTCTGGAAGAAAAACCTAGGATAGATAGCCAGAAAAGATAGTGCACCTCTCTCTCCAAGGATAGTGCACCAAAAAAGAGTTGATAAGATAGTCCAAACCATAACTAAAAGATAGTCCAAGCTAAAAACTAAATTTGCTAGCTGCAGCACCTGCAATGTCAACTCTCCTCCAAACTTGCACACAAACTGACCAATTGCAGTGCATTCAAGTGCTACTTCTACAGTTCTGAGAATGCCTGGCCATAATGAAGATTAGCCTTCTGTATTAATAGTATTTCTGGCAGACTCTGTGGGCCAACTTCTCATTCTGGGTACTAATTCTTTAGTATATAATATTTTCCTTAGCCGACTTCTTCTCTTGGAGGCTAATAACCTAATACAAATTATCCTCTTGAGTCAACTTGTCTTCTAGGGCTATTATCCAACTAATTAGGGTTTCTTCTTGCTTCCCAGAATATTCTATTCTCGCCAGGTTTACACGTGGAGGTAAATACCTCCCACAACTACCATAATATCAACAATGACACGGAGCCTTCTATGCTATTTAGAAGTGTTGCAATTCATGTGATAGAGCCTACCATTCATGGGTGCCCTAGTCAGAACCTTGTTTTCAGTTTGGTTCCCATGATGCAGTACTTTCATAGGTTTGGGAGCCCTATTTAGTTTGGCCATGACTTTGTGTTGAAGCCTCATATCTTCTTCTCAATATTTTTATTTCCAATACCCATGGGGCTCCCATACTTTTGTATTAAGTTGTAACTGCATTGCATATTTACCACTTTCACTTTTGGGATTAATGTCAGCTTCAACTTGTTGATTTATAAGATTTTTCTTATGTATTCTCGTTAGTTTGTAGCCTTGCAATATTTTCCTTTGCGACTTGATACTTGTATCCTTGAAAGAAAAAATCCCCCAAGTGCCCATATCTTGCATGAATTTTTTTGCATTGAGAATGTATGTATGTTCCTTGTGCTTAAAAATAGTTTTATTTCCTGCGACACTTGTTTCCTCCACTGTACTATAACATTATTTTATTCTTTTTCAATATTTCTAATACGAAAAAGACAAAAAACTCAAATAACAAAAAAAGAGGATGGGAACGAGCCTTCTCTTCAGGATTTTGGCAAGAGCTGAGTTTCAGTTGAACAAAGCACAAAGTTTTGAGTCTATGTCTCAAAGCACAAATGTTTTAGTCTATGTCTCAATGGATTGGGTCCTAGTAATGTATTTATGAAACTGAACTAGTTACATAGATTTTTTACTCATTGGATTGGTTATTCTTCTAGTCAGTATGGAGAGTCTTTTGATGCCTCTTGTGTTGCTGAATTATGCCATTCTTTATCTTTGAGTATATGCTTTCCAAGTCACTTTTGTATCATGATTTTTTTCAAGGGATTTTTTCATCATGTGTTGGCCACTTCTTAAAATTATTGAATTTGCATGTCGACCTTCCTGTTGTGAAGTAATTCTCAGTATCAACAATAATGTTTGTCCTATACTCATGATAGTATCAAAGTTTCTCAATGAATTCCTACTGGAAGGTCAGCTCTTATCGGATACGACACATTCCTCTAAGAATTTGACCTAGAGTTGCATATTGGCCCTATTTACATCATTGATAGGTGTCCTTTCACTTATCAGATGGAATTTCATCAATGGTCATTGATTGAGTGGTTTCCCTTATGTTCAATAAAAACAAAATTATTCAGACATTGGGATTCATGCAATACCTTGGAATCCATTTGACCCCATTGGTGGTTTCCTCACCTCTATCAATGGTTTTCATTATTGTTTGTTATTCAGTGGGTCATTTTTGTCATCTATTCCATCTAGTGCACATGAGAGGCATACTCTGTCATGGGTCCTTTCAATATTTCATCCAAGTTCTTCCAAATATTTATCCTTCTACTATTCCTTGTGTTGGATGATGGGGTATGCCCTAATTCTCTCCTTTTAACGGGTCTCTTTCTATATACTTTGGTTCATCTTGCTCTAGGATAGGGATCTAGAGTCTTTACTAGTACATTGGGAATTTAGTCATCAGTTGCAAGTTCCCTCACTATTGATAATGGGAATATATCAATTTCCCCTGATCCATATATTCTACAAGTGTTTGAAGTCATCTCATCTATTCACACTTTCTATAATGTACTAGGTACCTTGATTCCCATTATTATTATCGGTGGTTTGTCTCATGTTTTTTAGTGGTATACATCAATGAGCAATAATCAAATGGTGTCTCACTATGTTCTACTTCAACACATCTATTTTCATAGTGTAGACTCATGCCATCAACGGTTTGAATTCAATATCTCAGGTCTATAGTATGATCGCCTCTTTTATGTTGCTTCCCAAGTTTCATTGGACAATACCATTTCCTTTCTATGACATTGGTACTTGCAGGGGATCATTTGTTTCAAATATTTTTTTCATATATCCTCCTCCAATTCTGAGACATAGATCCATTATGTCTATTTTGTGGCTATGATATCTTTTGACATGGATCCATTATGTATTAACTTTTGTGGTTATGATCATTGCTTCTCTCTCTCTCTCTCTCTCTCTATATATATATATATATATATATATATATATATATATATATATATATATATATATCTATATATTTCATGGATCGATAAGGTACTTGATTTGGTGGCCATGATTTTATCATTCCTTGGCATGGGTATGCATGCCTAAAAAAGAGAGTACTCTTACTTGTTTTTTGTTGTAGGTTATGTTCTTGGACTAGATTTTGGAAACCTTTACCAAGGCCCACTGCATCCTCACCTTCTGGATTTATAATGTATTTCAACCATCAATTTCTCTGCTAACCTCAAACATTAGGGGGCATATTTATAGCATGAATTTCCACCAAACATGCATTGATGACATGTTGGCCTTTCCCTTTCCCACTTGCATACCTTAATCCCATATTTTCTCTGAATTAATAAAAAAATTGATTTTTTTGACATATACACACCCTACCAGTTATGAAAATAACGTACATATGCATGTTTCTCCTTTGTGGGGCTTTTACATCTTTATTTGGCTCAAAAAATTAATATTGTTCATATTTTTGGGTGGGTTGTATGGGTTCCCCCAATATCTAATGACCTATTTACCATATACAATTTTTTGTAACCAATCAAACCACTTAGAGAGGCTATAAAAAGAGCCTAATACTAGAGGAGAAAATAATAATATACTTGAAGCATCATAATGTTTCATTTTCTTACCCTGTTTACAATCCCCTTTACCCTTGCTTTTGATTTATTCCTTCATACCTAGAAACCCCTATTTCAATTCTTCCTAGATCCTTATATCTTGTTAGGAAGAAATTCCATTCCTCTTTCATGGACTTTATCAAGCATTGGAGTCATAGATTCTTTGTATTGTTAGTGGCCTGGGTAAAGGGACTTGAAGTTGAGTTCTAGAGAGGTGTCATAGTAGATACATGTGGTAACTACCATTGTCTTTCTATTCATTAATAAAGAGACCTCTTTCCCACCAATTATTTATGTTTTAGTGTATGGTTTTTATGTTTAAGTATTCAATTTCCTAGAACACTAATTTATTTACTTTCAATCATATTTTATGATAGTTAGTTATCTTGTAACTCCCCCTTTTTAGTTGTCAACTTAATTGTTTGTAGGAGATCAAAGGGACTGTTGTGAAGGAATGTTAAAGATGAAATTTTCAACCATGGGATCGTCAATGAATGTTTGTAACCTAGCATGCCTCTCTCTTTATGACTATTAATTAGTTATTTAGTTATAATATTTCTTGATTGGGATTATGGGATTGAGTTCACTCTTTAAATGCCATCGCTTTATTGTGGATCTAACCCATAGCCATGTTATCACTCTGTAATTTCTCAGGATGACGAAGAAATGGAAAAGGTAACTACAAAACCACTTTGGATTCTAGGATCTAGCCCTCCTAGAATGAAAGATGGACCTCTCTGTATGATTTATCTTTGTTTGCTGGGAATTTTAGGCTAGTTATGATAGTACAAGGTTTGGTTTTTTAAATGGTTTGGTTGGATCAAAGAAAATAGGCCATTGGGAAATGGAGTGAGGACATGAACTTCAATGGTTTACTGTTTAACATAGGCTTAAAGCCTCCCTGAAACACTGAGTAAAAATAGGCACCCTTTTCAGTAGGTTAAAATGATGTGGAGGTGGTATGAAAGAGAGTAAATCCCACTGTAATAAGAGGGAGCTAGCAGAGGATGAATCTCTTATGGAAGCTTTAGAATAAGAAGGACAAGAGGCATGAAACCAAACAGGGCATCTAACCAAAGATGAATCTTAGAAGGAAAACTATGAAAACATAAACAAAAACCACTACATAAGAGGCACCTAATCATGGGTGAATCCCTACATGCAGTTGCATAAGAATCAACACATAAATCTATTAGCTGAAACAAAGCATCTAGAAATGGATGAATTCTGTAACAGAGAATAAAAAATACACAAAAGCGTATTCTATGGTGAAAGGAGTGCCAAACAAATATGAATTCCAGTCAAACTGCTCTTAGAAAACTGTTGTAAGATAAACAAATAAAACATAGAATGAACAATTCTGAACATAAGCACCGTGATGAATCTCAGGCCATAAATAAGCTTGTTGTATTAATCTCACAAAGAAATAAACATGGACTTCATACATTTGTAGGGGTTTCCGTTCCCCAAAATTTTCAAGGCCCAGATAGCCTTTCACACAAGTCGAACCTATAATACTTCGAAATTAGAAGCATTTATAAGTTTCTTACAAAGAATTCAGATTACAAAAATATATAGATCCTGTAGATCTTCTCATATTTCTGGTGCTTAATTTGACGCAACTCGCCCCTCACCGAGCCAGCTGCTCCACCAGGACCTTCTGTATCTCACGGGCCCGAAGAGTCAACCCTCTTCAACTCCCTCGGAAGTCCCTTACCCACAGTAGGCTCCTTCAGAAATCACCACTCTGACGCAACTCGCCCTCACCGAGCCAGCTGCTCCACCTTGCCGCGTCCTCTTCCTTTTGCTCGTGTGATCGGGGATCGTGGGATCGCGGTTTCACCCGTCACAATTCACTTGCATCACAAAACCCTGAACCCCGATTCTCCCATGCCACCTGTCAACATCCCAGGCGAGGCTTCTCGCCCTGACACCTGTCTCCCACACGTGCTATCGGGAAATCGCAACTCGGGATTCCACGGGACATGAACTCTTACCTCGCCATTTCCCGAACGCCGAAACCCCGATGCCACGTGTCTGCTTCCCGTGGGGAGACCTACACCTCGACACCTATCTCCCTCTTGTTCTATTGGGATTTCGCGGTTCGGGAGTTCACGCCTCCTGAATCACAAAGGTCACTGACCCTGCCAAGCCCCGAATCCCGACTCCTCCAGATCTTCCGCCACGTGTCCTCCCTCCGATCAACGACTCTGGTCGATTCAAGAAATTGCCCGATGCGATTTCAAAGGGATTGAACCCTTGAATCTAGGAACGCCTAACCCCGACCCGCTAGGATCCTGCACCACGTGCCCCTCCTCCGATCAACGGCTCTGGTCGATTCGGTGAATAGCAACTCAGGGATTTTCACGAGGTGTGAAACTCTCGTCCTGTCAAACCCCGAATGCCGAAACCCCGATATCCGATGGGCTTGGCTCTTCTCTTCCTGTACTCATGGGTTAACTCCCGCGTAGCTTCTGCGCGATCTGACGGTTCCCTGGATCTCGTGAAACTTCACGAGGATTCCCAGCCGTCAGTTCTCCTTCTCTGAGAATTTCTTCTGCATCTAAGGATAGGTTCTGTCAATACTCCGCTTGAGTCTGTCCCTCGACTCTTATGAGGAATTATCCCTCCTGAGCTTCATCTCTCTCTGACTTCTTCAGAGGTCTCTCGACTCGCTCTATCTAAGTCCGGTCTCCAACTGCTTCCAACAGTGAAAACGTCTTCCGGGTCCTGTGCACTCATGCTCGCAACAGTCTCAACCCTTGCCTTCTCATATTTTCTACTGGGACTCCCATCCAACCTGCACTCACCTGCACGGCTGGAACAATCCCGACTCACCTGGGAAAACGAGGACAAAAGTCCAACTGCTCGGCCTCCTCGACGCACTCTATGCAAAGGAATTCAACTGCACTCTATGCAGGAATCTCCTGACTCAAGCAGAGAAACAATTGAAACTCATTCCCTCAGGTTCCTAACCTCATATGCAATCACATAAGCAGCATATAACAAATAAGAATAGAAAGAAGCAAGTAAGCCGAAGCATAACATCAACAACACAAAAATGTCTAATACATCCATGGAATTGAATCAAAGCTCTTCCTATTAATTCAATAAATGTACATGGAGGTTCTTCACAGACTCTCTACTCTATCTCTTCTTTTTCCTCTTGCTAATACTGAATACTACTCATACAATGATACAAGGGAGGGTGTCTATACTCCGTTTTCCCTCTCAAAAGGTGACTGTCTAATCTACAGCTAATTTCTATCTACCAGCTTTAATTGTATTTACTGCCTTCCTATCTGTAACATAATACAATGCGCCTGGCTTTGAATGCCTTTAGTAAACGGCGGCGCAACGAATACCAAGGTGAAATTCAAAATCAAAAGAAAAAAAGGTTTGCTGGCTTGTTCAGCTGTACAATTCTTTTCCTCCTCGCACTGGTTCATATGATGAATTTCTAATGTTGCGGATGCTCCTGCATCATACTCCTCGGCTCAAAAGATTTCATGGGATCCTGCTCATGAGGTCCTGCACAGTCTGCCCATGTTTCAAAATTACTGCCTCTGTCTCCCAGCTGGCATCCTCCACTGGGTGGTTCTTCCATTTCACCAGGTATTCCAAATACTGCTTCCTCCTGGTTTTC
>JASDQU010306644.1:114947-128962 GCA_032191745.1 Picea mariana
ATCCACAGTAAAAACTTGTTCTTTTGATAACACATCGAGCGAAAATGTTCATACTCATGAGATCATTGTTGCACCTAAGTGACATTCATTTGAAATCTAGATATTTCAGGAATTCATACCTTTGCCTTACCATTTCGTTCTCATCTTAGTAATTTATCTTTTATCACTTGTTTCGAGCGAATCAATTTTACGATACATGACCATCCATTTTCTTCTTTTGGATGTTTGGGCTGTAAACCAGAATCCTGTAAGAAAACAACATGAAGAGTGTCAGGGTTTTAAGATTTATGGAATTCAATGTGTTGAATATTTCATATCCCTACTTCTAGGACATCACTAACCTGTTTTATTTGTGATGAAATTAAAACTTACCAAAAATCTACAAAACAGAAAACACAAACCAATATATACAGTGGAATTTTGGAAATCATTTATTGCATATAGTGATTCAGATAACGCTCGTTGATAGGGGTGTTGAAGAATTTACTGTCCAATTTTTCTAGCAGAAACGAGTTCTTCCCTTCAGAAGCTGTGACTTTGAATGGTCCATACCAGATATGATCAAATTTTCCATGTTTTACCGAGTCTTCCTTCCTAGAAACCCATTTCAAAACCAAATTGCCAGGGAGGATTTCCCTGTATTTAGCCTTATGATCGAACAAAGATTTCATGTTGTCTTGATATTTTTGTAGTCTTTCGTCCACTTCCATTCTGTTTTGCTGAACTTCGATCAACTGATTTATTCTTCTTGTGATGTGGTTCGGTTCTTCTTTCTCATCCTGCCAAAGTTTCATCACGGGTAGGGCCAGATTTATGGGTAGCACTATGTCGGTCCTGTATACCATTTGAAATGGAGAATTGCTAATCGATTTCTTGGTGCCTATCTGATTCTCCCACAAGGCGTACTTCAAATGCACATGCCAATATTTTTTGTTTTCGTTCAACACTTTCTTGATTATGGTAATTAAGATTTTATTTGATGATTCGGCGAGCCCATTTCCTTGGGGGTAGTATGTCGTAGAATGACCCAGTATAATATTGTATTTTTGGAAAAAGCTGACCATTGCCATATATTTGAGTGCCTGGGCATTATATGTAACTATTTTTTGGGGACAACCAAATCTAGATAATATGTTTTCTTCCAGGAAATCTATCACCACTGAATCTGTCACTTTTCTAGTCGGAATAGCTTCCACCCATTTGGTGAAATAATCTATAGCAGTCAGGATCCATTTGTAATGAGCGCTGGAATGTGGGTTAATTTCGCCTATAAAATCCAACCCCCATTGTTGAAATGGGGCTTTCATTTTAACTGGGACCAAAGGTAATGCTGGGAGTTTCTTCTTGCCTGCGAACAATTGGCAAGAGTTATAGGCTCTAACTTTGGCGTCGACATCTGAGAATAGTTTAGGCTAGTAATATCCTACCCTCAGGATTTTATAAGTTGTTTCTCTCCATGCGTGATGTCCTCTGCATACTCCTTCGTGAAATTCGTTTATCACCTTTTCTATTTCTGATTCTACTAAACAAACTAGTAGAATACCTAGAGGGTCTTTCCAATACAATTGGCTTTCGGATATACAGTACTTTATTGCATGCAATTTTAGTGTCCTGGCCTTAGATGGAGACAAATCACTTGGGCACTTCAGGGTCAAAAGGTAAGATACTATGTCTTTATACCAACCCGATGAGGCAAACTTCTCTTCGATTATGGTTGCAGCTATTTGGTCATCGAATTCATCTATGTCCACACATCCTTTGTATTCTTGTAGGCCATTTATTCTGAGGGCTCTGAAATTTGATTCAACTAAGAGCTTAGCCAAATCTTGTCCTTTTACGAGCTTCGTCGGTTTCACCTCTAGATCAAATTCTTGAATTTTAGCAAGCCACCGACCCCTCCTCACGTCATTGTCAGGCTAAACCAATATATCTTTTACAAAACTAGTGGGCACATATGAAATTACCTTGGAGTGTAACATGTAGGTTCTGGAAGTCTTCAATGCCTTTACCATAGCATATGCCTTCTTTTCCATTATATCATATTGTAATTTTGTGTCTCTAAGACTTTTGCTGAAGATTGCTATTGGTTGCTCAAAACCCTCTTCATTCTTTTGGAGGAGTACCTCTGCAATTATGTGTTCGGAGGCAAATGAGAAAATATGAAACTCTTTTAGATAATCAGGGATGGCCAACACAGGTGCTTCGCCTATAAATTTCTTGATACATGCAAACAATGCTTTAGCTTTGGCCGTCCATTTGACTTCGTTGTTCTTCTTCAAAATATCTGTGAACAATTTCACGATTTCAACAAAGTTCGGGATAAATCTTCTCAAAAAAAAAAATCTTCCTAAAAATGATTGAATTTCCTTTACATTTCTAGGAATATTTATAGTGTATATGGATTCAACCCTTTTAGGATCAATTTTAATTTCATCTTGAGACAGAATATGGCCCAAGAGTTTACCTTCTTGCATCGCAAAGTGAGATTTCTTGGGATTTAAAGACAAAGCAAATGTGTGACATTTCTCGAATGTTTTCTTGAGATGTATTCGATGATCCTCATCAGATTTAGAAAAAACAGTCAGATCATCAAGATAAATAAACACAAATTTATCTCTTTCGCCAATGAAGGCGATATCCATAGCACACTGGAAGGTAGCACCTGCATTCATTAAAGCAAAAGGCATTTTGTCATACATAAATGTTCCCCAAGGGGTGGTGAAGGCTTTTTTTTGTTTATCATGCTCGTTGACAACAATCTGATTGTAACCTGAAAACCCGTTGATCATTGACATTCTATTTTCCCCAGCCACCTTTTCCAGAACGTGATCCATTTTGGGTAGCAGATAATTGTCTTTGAGAGAGCATTTATTTAGATTTCTAAAATATACACATAGTCTGATCTCTCCACTCTTCTTCCTAACTAGGACAAGGTTAGCTACCCAGTTAGAGTATCTCAGTGGTACAATTATTTTTGCGTCCAAAATATTTTTAACATCCTTTTCAACCATAGGCAATAAAATGGGATTGATTTTCCTGAGTTTCTGTCTAAAAGGTTTAACACCGGGCTTTAAAGGTATCTTGTGTTCGATCAAAGTGGTGTCATAAGTCCTCAGCTCGTCATGAGACCAAGAGAACACGTCTTTATACTGCTCGAGTAAATCTGCACACTTACCTTTCATCTTAGGAGGGAGATACTTTGATATTTTTACTATTCTAGGCTCCTTTTTGGTCCCTATGTCACAATCTTCAACTTCTTTTGGTTGAGGTTGCAAAGTAGATTTTAAGGGCATGCCATTTTGTTCAAACAGTCTTTCTAGAGGGATTAGTCCTTTAGGGATCTGATTGTTTTTTAATACTAACATGCGACAATTCACGATCTTTTCTTGGAACTCTTGAGGATCCTCCCCCTCTTGCATAATCCACGAATGGTCGTTTTGGTTTTCTTGGTCAATGTGAGTTTCAGCGAAATCATCCACCATTTTAGGGAATTTTCTGATCTGTTCGTCATCTTCGAACACCTGCCAGTGTTGTATATTGTTCGGTATGGAGGGTCTATGCCTCACCTCTATGTGATAGTTTACTTTGAAAGTTGTAGGGGGTGCAAAAGTTGAGGCTGCTTTGGCTAATGAATCAGCTCGTATATTTTCTGTATGGGGAATGCAATGAACCTTAACCGATGAGAATAAATTTTCCATCAAATCCCAGGCACAGTTCCTATAAGATCTCAATATCGACTGTTTGGCCTGATATTGCCGATTCACTTTCTTCACAATTAATTCCACATCTCCATAGACTTCCAAGTTCTTTATGTTCAGTTTCCTGGCAGCTTCCAACCCCAAGACTAGGGCTTCATACTCACATACATTGTTTGTGTAATCTATGTCCCACTGTAGTCTATAAGAAAAGGGGATAACAAATTCATTTTCAGGTGCTACCAAAAGTACTCCTACACCTACTCCTTCACATGACGAAGCACCATCAAATTTTTTTTTCAAATTATAGTGCTATACACATTTTCATCTATCTTTTTCGATTTATTTTCCTCTATATAATTTTCTTATGTACCACTATTTACACCATCATCCAAAGATAAAATACAATTTCCTAGGTCTTGATCGGTGACATAAACATGGTAATTATTAGGGTTCTGTGGGTCACTTACTGTATATGCCAACCGTGTTTCCCTATATAACCGAGTGAACTGTCCACCAAAAATAGGAATCATGGCGAAGGTCATGTCTAGTTGAAGAGATCCCCCAAGCTTAGCTCCCCAAGACATAGATAATATAAAACCATACTTCGGAGGTATATCAAAGATAACTATATCCATTAGAACACTTTTTATCGGAACCTATGCAAGAGTTACCACTAAATATTTGATCATGCCCATACACTTAACTCTCCTTGAATCGAAAGAATACAGATCCCCATATGGCCTGGTGATTTCTAGGCCTAGTCTGTTCATAATAGACTTGGGCATCACATTATGTGAGGCTCCAGAATCCAGCATGCAATTATGCAGCAGATGATCATGCACATTTAGTGTAATGTAGAAGGGGGTCAAAGTATCCCTGGCACCTTTAAAATGTGGACCAAAAGTTATATTAGGCTTATCATCTTCCAAGTTTATCACGTTAGACTGACTCTCTAAATCTGAAAAATTTATCATCTTGGTTATTCGCTTTAGGTATGTAGGATTCCTTGCCAATTCGACCAGGGGTATTGGTATCTTGATCTTATTTATATCATTTTCTAGGTTGAAGCCTTCCATGAGTTTATCTGTTTCTTTGGTTGAAGCTTCGGTCTCTTTCCTTTCTAACTTATTTGTTTGCATTGCTTTATTTTCAGTTATTTTTTTTTTCGATGTCTGTGTTCCAGCTACCTTAGTTTTCCCAGCTTGGATCTCGGCCTCCTTTATTTTGGTATTATGCGAGTCCACTCCTTTTATTTTGGTACTCTTTATCTCGTTGTCTTTGGGAGCAAGCTCGTATGTTTCACCTCTTGGTAGGATTTTCTTTGGTTGGGTAGTCGATATAGATTTATTTTTAGGCCTTAGATTGTACTTATGTTGGAGCTCGGCCATTATAGTATCGACTATTCCCTGATATGTAGAATCATATGTATTATTTATGTTGCTATCTTTATTTTGACGAATTTTATGTGTTCAGAGAGCTCTCATAATATTCCTTAGTCAAATGCAGTTGTAGACAATTTTCAGCCAAATTGTTCACATCTTCTTCTAGATCCTCAAATTCTTGCATATCATTCCCTCCTATGAAATTTTTATTTTTTAAAGGAGTTTGAACTTTTTGATCTTCATTTTTAATCTGTCTTTGTTGTATCTAAGATTTTGGGTTTCTTCTAAAATCTCTCTTAATGAATTTATCTGTTTTGGATTGATCTAGCTCCATCCTTAAAATTTTATTTGATAGCTCTTTTATTATCCTATCCATATCATCCATTTTGTCATCTGAGGACCTCCCAGATCTTGAGGGTCCCGCTTGTTCTCTAAAACATTTGGTCTCTCTGTTTCTCGTTTCTATTTTTGTTTTTAATTTTCTAGAAGCCATCATGTTTGATTCAATATCTACGACATCATCTTGCATTCGGGTTAGGTTGGACCCTCTTCTTTCTCTTAATAATAATGTGAAATCGGGTTCGAAGGCTCCTACAAAGGTTACCTTGGTTGCAGGTTGGGACGGTTTAACTTTGACTAGGATTTTATTATATAATTTGTTAAACCTTTGTACGAATTCAATAATAATTTCTGAACTTTTATTTTTTAAATCCCTAGGCTCGGTTAAATAGTATAAGTGATCTTTTCTTTTACCCCATTGTCTGAGAAAAGAGCTTTCTAGAGCATCGTAAGATAATATCGAACTTGCGGGCAGACTTCAAAACCAGGTTCTCACCTGTCCCTCGAAATTTTGGACAAATAACCGTGAATACACGTCTTCATGTTCGATACCTAGGATATCTGCGAATTGATCAAATAAATTTATATGCTCAGTCGCGGTTAGGTCTCCTTCCTCTGTAAAATTAGGTAGGTTTTTCATGTAGTTTTCTGGTAGATCATGAAGAGGTACTTGGAGGACCAGAGGAGTGTATCTGGCAGCTACTTTAGCGAAAATACTGGGGGGTGGGGGTGGACCTTGGCCCCCCCATCCTCCTCCTGCAACAGCTATAGATATTCTAGGAGAGGAAACTGGTATGTTGTACAGAGGGTTTTGGAATATGTATAGTGAATCTTTAGCTTCCTTGGGAGATGAGAAAACTGAAAAAGGGGGGAACGAGATACGAGGGCTAGGTTCCTCTGATTTGTAAGAGATGTAAACGGGAGAACTCGTAGGCATGGAATCCGATTATATGGTATACTCTTCGAGACTTTGGGAGGTCGGGAAATACAACTAAAGAGTTGGTGGGATATCAATCGACGTGAGATTTATTGAGGGATTCTCACTTTTGTTTACGCAGGAGGTAGTCGTATGAGTTTCAGATTTAATTTCTGGGAAAACTAAATTTAGTTTCAGGGCTTTGGCCTCAACTGTCTTGGCCGACATTTCTCCAAAAAGGGTTTTGGTGGAAGATTCTTGTGAAGTTACAGTTTCAAGTGGAATCTTAGCCTTAGGTTGTGTGTGCCTAAGCTAGTAGACCGAAAAAAGGGAACCTCTTGTTTTTAGTATTTTTTTGGGTTCGGAAACAGGTGTGGTCTGTTTACCATCTGGGTTTTCTCTGGTGTTCCTTCAACCAGATGCCAACTTACTTAAACGTGGAGTCACCAAGTGAATACTAAAAACTTAGCCTTTACAAGGTGTTCACTCTTTGTTCACTATCAAAGAGTAGAAACTTGCAAATGTCATTCTCCCAGGGAAAATGATTTCGTATCTCCGTCCCCGAAAACGACGTCAAAAATATGTTGTTACAGATTCTGTACTTAAGGATATAAAGTATAGAGTCTAGGCATCCAAAAAGAGGGTAAATGATAAACAAGGAAGAAAACAATTTTTAGGAAAAGAAGCTAAGGATGATTTATGAGTTGTCTTTGTCTAGCTTCCAATTGTTCCTGAATGCTTATGTCCCATTCAATGGATGCACACCAATGTTCGAGTTCAATTCGGGTGGTGACAGTTTTCAGGATGGTGTCAAAAAGGTTTAATGCGATGCTGGTTTGATCTGTGAGACTGGGTTCGATATTGAGCTGTCTTGTGGCAGACACAATCATGGAGGAACAAAGTTTTAAGGGATATTGCTTTTCAGGTTGTTGATTCTATTTTAGATTGAATGAGAGAAATTCCCAAACTTCAAATTAATCGTATAACAAAATCAAAGGTCATTTTTCGTATCTGAGTTAACCTTGAAAATGATACATGAAATGAAAGAAAACATAAAGCGGTTGAAAAATGTGAGGCATCCATCAAAGAAGAATATCACGTTGCGATAGAAGAAGAAAATAGACAAGAAAAACTTTAATGAATCATAAGATATAGAAATCTAAGTAATTCATAGGTTTTGTACCTGCTGATAGCTGGTACAGAGGAAAAGATGTAAATGATTAGATGACTAAAACAGTTGGTCACCACAGTAGAGGTTGTACTAAATTGCAGCTAAGCATTCATCAAATATATATAAAGGAAATGATGCTAAATACAAAATAACAGAGGAAACACATAACTCAGTCTTGACGAAATATGGAGTCTTCAATTGCTCTTGTATTAATTCTAGCGAAGGAAAATTTCTCTGTTACAATATGACCAAAAGAAAAAATCCCTTGTTCACTTTTTAAAATGTATATTTATACCAGATTAAATCGCTTCGAATTCTAATCATTCTAAAAATTTCGGTTACACATGAAAAAATGAAGCCTTTCACTTCCTGGTCCCTTGTCTTCCTCCATGCGGGCAGGGCATCTTATTTTCTTTGTTCTCTAGATCAAAAAATAGGATGGAATAAACATCTATTACTATTTTCCTCCAGAAGTCTTCTCTTTCCCTTGATTAATACAAGTGACACACCTTTCTATCAACTTGGAAGGTTTCGTTTGGTTGTTCACCTCGAAAGTGTAACAATTCTTTGCCAACTGTGCCAATCTTTTCCCTACTTGTCAGTCTTCTGTGATGATGGACCATAATTGTACGCTTGGATTTATTAACCATTTATCCACTTGGACAATATCGACCTGACTTATCTGGGATAATTCAAATTGTTCTTTTTCCACATTTTCCTTGATGTCAAGCAAATGTTTGGCTATGTCAATTTTTCCCAGTGTTCCAACACTACTTTCCTTATCGAGATCTAACAAATTTTTATTTGTCAAGACAAATGTTTCTTCACAAGCATCTCTCACCTCTTTATCCTTTTTTCTGTTCTCAGATATATTATGCTCCCACGCCTTCAACAAGATGTTACCTCTGGTTTGCTCTGGAATGGACAATCTGGAACTAATGACCATTTCTTCTTTAGCTGTTGCTATAACAACCTCCTGGAAAGCAACTCGAGCCACCTCAACTTCTCTTTCTCTCAATAATTTATCCTTTAGCGCTTGTTCCATTTTCTGAAAATGATTTTGAATGGTTTCTACTTTAGTAAGTAGATCATGTTGAGCCACTTCTACCTTCTTTTGTATTTCTGTGGCTTGGGATTGGAATACCGTTATGTCAATGACCTATCTTTCAACAGAAATTAATTTAGCTTGCAGTTGTTTTATTAACTACTCCAGTTGATTTACCTATGTTTGGCTTATTTGTGTTGACTGATGCATCTGCTCGAGATCGGATTTGAGTTTTTCGATTTCTTGTTGATCAACTACTCTGGCTTGATCAAAATCTTTGTTTGCCTCATTCTTGGCATTCGCCTCTACTGTTTCTATCTGAGCCTGCAATTTGTCGATTAACAGGTTATTTTGTTTCAACCATCCCTTCAAGGTTCCAACTGAATATTGGTTGGATTTTTTATAAGCCCCCAATGTTCTTGCTATCTCATCGGTGAATTCTTCCTCTTCCAAGGCTTCTCCATCCATTAAAATTTTGTATTTTTTAACTGCTGCACTCGCTCTTTGGTATGTTTCTTGCTTCACCACAACCTTCCTTTTCTTGCTAAAAATGAAGTCGTTAGGAGGATATTATTCTACAGAAATAGGTGTTAGATCTTCTTTGAATATTATCTCTGCATCGGGGTTTCCTTCTTCTTGATTGGGGATCTTGGCTTCCTAATTTGAGGTCTCAGTTTCTTCTATTTTTTCCCAAGTCTCTTGTTTTCTAGGGTTTGTGTCTGTTGAACCTTTAGCTTCTGCTTGCTGTGTACCCAGAGGTTTTGAGGTTTTTCCCTGTAAAACTTTGGGGAGGCAACTTCTCCGGTGCTCCTGGCATTTATAGAAATCGACCATATCTCTGGGCAGCAGAGCTTGAATCTAACTTAAGACTTCTGAGTAGGACCTCACTCCTCGGAAGACTTCATCATGAGGTGAGTCTTCATGCTCATATCTTTTTAGACCACAACTCACCCTATGATTACTCACAACCTTATTAGGGTTGTGTTTCTTAAACTCAATGTCTACTAATTTCATTTCCTCCAAGGCCGCGACCTCCGCTTTGGCATGGCTAAAATCTAATAAAGAATATGTACCAATGTGAATGGGGAAGGGTGGCCATACCTTCTTCTAAAATCCTTTGAGCTCTTTGCTTATCCCACCGAGCATAGTTTGCCTGGTGTTATCGCGAAACACTAGCTTATCTGGAAAGAATAGCGGAAGGGCATATGGGGGAACAAAGATGCCAAAAACCTTAAGATACAAAAAGTCTGCTTCTACATACCAATCTTCCACCCTGCTTAGGTTGGCCATGATTTTATCTGAAATCCTGGGAGGTAGATGGCTGAAGATAGAGACATGAATTGGTACCATTACCCAGTTGAAAATATCATAGATGAATTCTTTGGCTTTATCTTCCCAGAGTTTCGAGTGGTACACATGAATAGGCTCTGCATTATTTGGTGTCCAGCGCTAGCTCATTAATGGAAAAGGTGTCATGAAGCAAATAGCATCCATAATGTAAGAAGACATGAAAAATGAAGATACTTTCCCACTCGCCTTTTGTGCTTGATATTCTATAATCTGATTGGCTAGACTATCTGACAACAATTTAGCCCAGTCGAAAGAGAATCCCTCAGCTACTATGTGAATAAGTGGCACCCATGGGAGAAAGAAGTGAGCGATGTACTCCTTCCCATACAATCTAAAAACCATCATCGCTATATACATGAATTGTGGCTCTAACGATGAGATTGAATAAATTCCATTGGAATCGGCTCTGAATTTCACTGGGTGCAAACACTAGTCTTTGATCAGGTTAGATAAGCTTTTCCAAAATTGTGCACATTATTTCTTTTTGAAACCCTCTAAGAATTCGGCATTGTGAGTAAAGCTTGGTGTGGGAGACAACTTGTACATTTCCTATAGATGCTCTGGCCTGAATGTCCCAATTGCCACCTTCTACTCATTGAATATCGTCCTAGTCGAGATATCTACATGGTCCAGTGCCCATTTGATCATATCATAATAGGGAAAAAGTCGTGGCCTTGCTGTTATCTTGTGTATCTCTGACTGAGAAAAAAATTTGTATTTGTTGGATAAGTCATCTTTTTAATTATTGCTAGAATCGTCTAGACAGTTTATCAGCTCGAATTGCAAAATGTTGGAGACATGCGTCCATGTTTTGACAGTGTTGATGCTTATAGGCGATGTATCATAAATAATATCTGAACCTTGTCCTGAATTCTCGCCAGTAGTCTTGGGCGTCTTCTATGGAGCCATGATATAGAACCTTGCGATTAGGTCTCTTGTCAAAGAAAATGAAAACACAAACAAAGGTTATCTCGGTAAATTGGCTCTGTGAAAACTAGAAGAAAATTTAAAATAATGACGGAAGACCTTTCGTTTTGAGCACTCAAGTTTGTGTGAGTCCTTTCTAACAGGGCATTTAAATAATTTAATATAAATATTTAGAGATAAAACAGGATCTTACTATCAATCATTTCATTAATTTTCTTATAAATGCTGTAAATGTTTGATAATTCGAGACTTGGGAATATCGCAGAAACGTTTAATTATTTTTCCGTAAGTTGTACGATTAAAAAAATTATTTAAGGTATTGATTGATCCAGTTTAATCCTTTAATTAAGTGTGATTAGTTCTTAATCCCTTTTTTGATGCTTGCGGTCTCAGATTATTTTACTCTTAGCCTTTGATCATGAACCCCGGATCTAGGATATTGCGATTTGGTTGACTAACTATGATTAGACTTAGGTTTTTAATTAACCATGATCAATTAACAAATTTTGTGACCTCGGGTATCGTGGTTACAAACATGTTGCTTCGGGGTGAAAACCGCCAAGTCACGAGATCACGATAACAATTAACTATGGCTTAATCAACATTATTCTTGTGATTAACTAGATTCATTTTAAGTTGATTTCGCAACTTCACACATCGGGAAATTTAAGGGCATACGAGGTGTGACTCCTGAAACGCGAAAGAACGTTGTATTAAAAAGTTATAACCCATTCTTAATGGCTTTATAATTGTTATTAACTTAAAACAACTTCGCTATTTTGCGTGTTGGGACACTGAGAGATTTGATATGTATAACCGTAATATCTACGAAATCCCAAAATCTGACTTTTTAAGGCTTATGTGTATCGCTTTGTTATTTAGAAAGTAGGCGGCTCCAACATTTTGATAAAAAGAGTATTTGAAGAATTACATGTGTTCCAACATCAGGTTCCTTTGTATTTATCTTCCTTGTTGTATTACGTTCTTGAAGCACACTATATATACATTCATCTCAAACTGGTTTTCCCCGAGGGGGTTTTATCCAGGGTCATGTTGACCAAAAATACCTGTGTTCATTTAATGTATGTTAGAGTTTAGAACAACATTATTTCATCACTAGTAGATCTCTAGGTTTGTTATATAGCTTATGTTATGCATGTGCTAACCTTTGGTGACAAAACTACATGCTAGAGCACCCATTTGGTCTATGTAACCATAATGAATCAATGAAGAAGTTACTGAACAATTTGTTGTCGTAAAACAACAACAAACCATTGTTATACAGTTGAAAATTAGAGCCAACTTGAGGTCAAAGATAAACCTAGTTGGCAACTTGATAGGACCTGGAAAAATCTTCATCCGTGAGCATTCTCTCCAAGTGAGAGTTTTGTTGGGAATTGTTCTTTGGTGCATCGAGCATTAGTTGCAGTGCTCTCAGACTTCATGTCTGGTCTATTGATGGAAATCTAGAAGGGAAGTGGGGCATCGAGGGACTACTGAGCATATAAGGGGCACACTTCCTTGGGTGTAACATGCATGTGGGGAATGAGAGACTGTAGGATAGTTGCAATAGTGGCACCTTGGACTGAACAATTATGTTGATTATCATACCTTTGCCTAGAATAGGAACCCTTTTTCCCTACTAGAGCTAAGCCCCAACTTGGGGGTGACCTGCTGTTGAAAGAATATAAGCAACAAAGTCTATGACCGGGAGGAACGTCTGAGTTCTGTGCATAGTTGGTGACTTTTCATAAAACATAAGTGTCTTTATTTGTTTGTATCATTTACTTTGTGCTTAATTATCTATTTTTAATATGGTTTTAATTCTTGTATGTTGTTGCATATAAGTAATTGTTGTTATTTTGTATAATTTTGCTTGCACATATAACTGTGGTGCTGATAATAAATATTTGCAGTCATGCATGAGTATGAAAGTTGTTGTTAGTTATTCATGTTAGGTTAACCTTATGATAATGGTCATGAGTCTCCAAGGTGAAGTTAGAATGGCCATGTGCATAGGGAAATACTCTGTGTACAAGAAAATGGATTTTCTTGTGCACATAGGGAAACAACCTACGTGCACAAGGAAACATAATTGGTGTATGATGCCATAATGGTTGCGTGCGCAATAGATATCACATTTTCAAAGGGTATTACATGCATAGTAGTGTTGCATGCTCAGTATGCTTCTGTGCACAATTGTATTGTGTTTCTTCGATTGTTATAAGTTGTCTCAGAAGAGGAAAGTTTGGGTGGCGCAACTCAACTTGGGGTTGAGCACGTTACTTCGAGTATTTATGCGCATACCAATGTTATAGAGTAGAATCTGTGCACTAGATTTTGGAGTAGTGTTTCTCAATAGTAATTTGGGGATGTTACATTATGGTATTAGAGCATTTTTTTAACTTGGATGTTATATTATGCATCACACATTCAATCTCATCATTCTTACTTCATGTACATGCATTCTAACTTTATTATATGCATCATGCATCATTTCCATTATGCACTCCAATGCATATCTATTTTAGTTCTTTCACTTCATGAGGTCATATTTGAATCCTTCTAGATCCTTGCAGACATGTGCACTACCATTCTTCTCATTTGTGCACCACTGATTAATAGAAGGAATTTTCTTGCCTCTAACTTCTGCACTAGACTGTTACCATTAACAGTTGTCTCCTCAACAACCCCAATATTCCATCAATCTTCTGCATAGTATGGAATTCTTAGCATATCCAAGTTCTTTCTAGGACCCTCTTCTACATTATGATCCTCTTGGTTATTTATTTTCCCTTAGCATTACAGTCGAGTTCATCTCGACCTCTCATTCAAAGAGCTCTCCTCCTATTGTTTCAACATATGTAGCCTTCCACACATGCATGTTTTTGGAATGTAGTTCGAGACTCTTTGTCACAAAAAAAAGGCCTCTGCATTCCACTATTTATCTCTCAATAGACCTCGATTCTATGGATCTATCCTTCCGACAAGGCCTTAACACATTCCCTCCTTAGGGGACCATCTCAACATGCAACTTATTCTTTCACTTCTATCATTTCAAAAAATAATATTCACTCATGAGTGGACAACAACTTATCTTTTCAGTTGTTCACCTCCATATGTGTACATGCATGCATATTAATGCATGCTTAAGATCAATATTCCTTATGGATGTCCACCACCATTA
>JASDQU010306644.1:137393-153332 GCA_032191745.1 Picea mariana
TTCAGCTCTGCTTACCATCCGCAGACAGATGGGCAGACGGAAGTGGTCAACAGAAGCTTGGGGGATTTGTTGAGGAGCCTGGTGACAGAGCATCACAGCAGCTGGGATCAGATCCTACCGCAGGCAGAATTCGCGTACAATGATTCAGTGAAACGAAGTACAGGTAAGAGCCCATTTCAGATTTTATATGGGACACAGCCGAGGGGAGTGTCTGAGCTCAGGGAGCTAGAACAGGCTGAGACTAGCAGCGCGAGAGCTGAGGAGTTTGCTGAGGCGATGAAAGAACTTCACACACAGGTGAAGCAGCGATTGCAGAAATCCAATCAAGAATACAAGCGCAGAGCCGACCAGAGGAAGAGGCAACTTCAGTTTGAAGTTGGAGATATGGTTCTGGCACACTTGAGGAAGGAAAGGTTCCCATGGGGGACTTATAACAAGCTCAAGATGAAGAAAATCGGGCCATGCAGAGTCCTGAAGAAATTCGGGGAGAATGCATATGAGCTTGAGTTACCAGAGGGCATTGGGATATCTCCGATATTCAACATTTCGGATTTATACCCCTACAGGGCTGAAGAGGAAGGCACTGGAATTGAGGAACCAGTGATCCAGTGGCAGAAGTAGTTACCAGTTGCCCAAAATCCTGAAATGGACTGCATACTGGATCAACGAGCAGGTAAGAAAACCAGGAGGAAGCAGTATTTGGAATACCTGGTGAAATGGAAGAACCACCCAGTGGAGGATGCCAGCTGGGAGACAGAGGCAGTAATTTTGAAACATGGGCAGACTGTGCAGGACCTCATGACCAGGAGCCCATGAAATCTTTTGAGCCGAGGAGTATGATGTAGGAGCATCCACAACATTCGAAATTCATCATATGAACCAGCGCGAGGAGGAAAAGAATTGTACAGCTGGACAAGCCAACAAACCTTTTTTTTCTTTTGATTTTGAATTTCACCTTGGTATTCGTTGCACCGCCATTTACTAAAGGCATTCAAAGCCAGGCGCATTGTATTATGTTACAGATAGGAAGGCAGTTAATACAATTAAAGCTGGTAGATAGAAATTAGCTGTAGATTAGACAGTCACCTTTCGAGAGGGAAAACGGAGTATAGACACCCTCCCTTGTATCATTGTATGAGTAGTATTCAGTGTTAGCAAGAGGAGAAAGAAGAGATAGAGCAGAGAGTCTGTGAAGAACCTCCATGTACATTTATTGAATTAATAGGAAGAGCTTTGATTCAATTCCATGGATGTGTTAGACATTTTTGTGTTGTTGATGTTATGCTTCTGCTTACTTGCTTCTTTCTATGCTTATTTTTTATATGCTGCTTATGTGATTGCATATGAGGTTAGGAACCTAAGGGAATGAGTTTCAATTGTTTCTCTGCTTGAGTCAGGAGATTCCTGCATGGAGTGCAGTTGAATTCCTCCGCATAGAGTGCGTCGAGGAGGCCGAGCAGTTGGACTTTTGTCCTCGTTTGCCCAGGTGAGTCGGGATTGTTCCAGTCGTGCAGGTGAGTGTAGGTTGGATGGGAGTCCCAGTAGCAAATCTGATAAGGCAAGGGTTGAGACTATTGCGAGCGTGAGTGCACAGGACCTGGAAGACGTCTTCACTGTTGGAAGTAGTTGGAGACCGGACTTAGATAGAGCGCATCGAGAGACCTCTGAAGGAGTCAGAGAGAGACGAAGCTCAGGAGGGATAATTCCTCATAAGAGTCGAGGGACAGACTCAAGTGGAGTATTGAAAGAACCTATCCTTAGATGCAGAAGAAATTCTCAGAGAAGGAGAACTGACGGCTGGGAATCCCCATGAAGTTTCACGAGATCCAGAGGACCGTTAGATCGCGCAGAAGCTATGCAGGAGTTAACCCGTGAGTACAGGAAGAGAAGAGCCAAGCCCATCGGATATCGGGGTTTCGGCATTCGGGGTTTGACAGGACGAGAGTTTCACACCTCGTGAAAATCCCCGAGTTGCTATTCACCGAATCGACCAGAGTCGTTGATCGGAGGAGGGACACGTGGTACAGGATCCCGGCGGGTCGGGGTTCGGCGTTCGGCGTTCCTAGAGTCAAGGGTTCCATCCCTTTGAAATCGCGTCGGGCGATTTCCTAAATCGACCAGAGTCGTTGATCGAAGGGAGGACACGTGGTGGAATATCTGGAGGAGTCGGGATTCGGGGCTGGGCAGGGTCAGTGACCTTGTGATTCAGGAGGCGTGAACTCCCGAACCGTGAAATCCCGATAGAACAAGAGGGAGACAGGTGTCGAGGTGTAGGTCTCTCCACGGGAAGCAGACACGTGGCATCGGGGTTTCGGCGTTCGGGAAATGGCGAGGTAAGAGTTCATGTCCCGTGGAATCCCGAGTTGCGATTTCCCGATAGCACGTGTGGGAGACAGGTGTCAGGGCGAGAAGCCTCACCTGGGATGTTGACAGGTGGCATCGAAGAATCGGGGTTTGGGGTTTTGTGATGCAAGTGAATTGTGACGGGTGAAACCGCGATCCCGCGATCCCCGATCGCACGAGCAAAAGGAAGAGGACACGGCAAGGTGGGTCCACCGGATATAGTGGAAGACAGGTGGCGTCAACTCGGAGTTCGGGGTTCGGGGATGTGAGAGGGTAGTGTAACATAACATCGCTATTCCCGATTTCTGAAGGGGAAGATCTCAGAGAAGGAGCCTACTGTGGGTAAGGGACTCCCGAGGGAGTTGAAGAGGGTTGACTCTTCGGGCCCGTGAGAAACAGAAGGTCCTGGTGGAGCAGCTGGCTCGGTGAGGGGCGAGTTGCGTCAGACATGCATTGGTACCATTACCCAGTTGAAAATCTCATAGATGAATTCTTTGGCTTTATCTTCCCAGAGTTCCAAGTGGTACACATGAATAGGCTCTGCATTATTTAGTGTCCAACGCTAGCTCATTAATGGAAAAGGTGTCATGAAGCAAATAACATCCATAATGTAAGAAGACATGAAAAATTAAGATACTTTCCCACTCGCCTTTTGTGCTTGATATTCTATAATCTGATTGGCCAGACTATCTGACAACAATTTGGCCCAGTCGAAAGAGAATCCCTCAGCTACTATGTGAATAAGTGGCACCCATGGGAGAAAGAAGTGAGCGATGTACTCCTTCCCATACAATCTAAAAACCATCATCAATATATACATGAATTGTGGCTCTAACGATGAGATTGAATAAATTCCATTGGAATCGGCTCTGAATTTCACTGGGTGCGAACACTAGTCTTTGATCAGGTCAGATAAGCTTTTCCAAAATTGCGCACATTATTTCTTTTTGAAACCCTCTAAGAATTTGACATTGTGAGTAAAGCTTGGTGTGGGAGACAACTTGTACATTTCCTGCAGATGCTCTGGCCTGAATGTCCCAATTGCCACCTTCTACTCATTGAATATCGTCCTAGTCGAGATATCTACATGGTCCAGTGCCCATTTGATCATATCATAATAGGGAAAAAGTCGTGGCCTTGCTGCTATCTTGTGTATCTCTGACTGAGCGACAAATTTGTATTTGTTGGATAAGTCATCTTTTTAATTATTGCTAGAATCGTCTAGACAATTTATCAGCTCGAATTGCAAAATGTTGGAGACAGGGGTCCATGTTTTGATAGTGTTGATGCTTCTAGGCGATGTATCATAAATAATATCTGAACCTTGTCCTGAATTCTCACCAGTAGTCTTGGGCGTCTTCTATGGAGCCATGATATAGAACCTTGCGATTAGGTCTCTTGTCAAAGAAAATGAAAACACAAACAAAGGTTATCTCGGTAAATTGGCTCTGTGAAAACTAGAAGAAAATTTAAAATAATGATGGAAGACCTTCCGTTTTGAGCACTCAAGTTTGTGTGAGTCCTTGCTAACGGAGCATTTAAATAATTTAATATAAATATTTAGAGATAAAACAGAATCTTACTATCAGTCATTTCATTAATTTTCTTATAAATGCTGTAAAGGTTTGATAATTCGAGACTTGGGAAGATCGCATAAATGTTTAATTCTTTTTCCGTAAGTTGTACGAGTTAAAAAATTATTTAAGGTATTGATTGATCCAGTTTAATCCTTTAATTAAGTGTGATTAGTTCTTAATCCCTTTTTCGATGCTCACGGTCTCAGATTATTTTACTCTTATCCTTTGATCATGAACCCCGGATCTGCGATATTGCGATTTGGTTGACTAACTATGATTAGACTTAGGCTTTTAATTAACCATGATCAATTAACAAATTTCGTGACCTCAGGTATCGGGGTTACAAACATGTTGCTTCGGGGTGAAAACCACCAAGTCATGAGATCACGATAAAAATTAACTATGGCTTAATCAACATTATTCTTGTGATTAACTAGATTCATTTTAAGTTGATTTCGCAATTTCACACATCGGGAAATTTAAGGGCGTACGAGGTGTGACTCCTGAAACGCGAAAGCGCGTTGTATTAAAAAGTTATAACCCCTTCTTAACGGCTTTATAATTGTTATTAACTTAAAACAACTTCGCTATTTCGCGTGTTGGGACACTGAGAGATTTGATATGTATAACTGTAATATCTACGAAATCCAAAAATCTGACTTTTTAAGGCTTATGTGTATCGCTTTGTTATTTAGAAAGTAGGCAGCTCCAACATTTTGATAAAAGGAGTATTTGAAAAATTACATGTGTTCCAACATCAGATTCCTTTGTATTTATCTTCCTTGTTGTATTACGTGCTTGAAGCACACTATATATACATTCATCTCAAACTGGTTTTCCCTGAGGGGGTTTTATCCAGGGTCATGTTGACCAAAAATACCTGTGTTCATTTAATGTATGTTAGAGTTTAGAACAAAATTATTTCATCACTAGTAGATCTCTAGGTTTGTTATATAGCTTATGTTATGCATGTGCTAACCTTTGGTGACAAAACTACATGCTAGAGCACCCATTTGGCCTATGTAACCATAATGAATCAATGAAGAAGTTACTGAACAATTTGTTGTCGTAAAACAACAACAAACCATTGTTATATAGTTGAAACTTAGAGCCAACTTGAGGTAAAAGATAAACCTAGTTGGCAACTTGATAGGACCTGGAAAAATCTTCATCCGTGAGCATTCTCTCCAAGTGAGAGTTTTGTTGGGAATTTTTCCTTAGTGCATCGGGCATTAGTTGCAGTGCTCTCAGACTTCATGTCTGGTCTGTTGATGGAAATATGGAAGGGAAGTGGGGCATCGAGGGACTACTGAGCATATAAGGGGCACACTTCCTTGGGTGTAACATGCATGTGGGGAATGAGAGACTGTAGGATAGTTGCAGTAGTGGCACCTTGGACTGAACAATTATGTTGATTATCATACCTTAGCCTAGAATAGGAACCCTTTTTCCCTACTAGAGTTAAGCCCCAACTTGGGGGTGACCTACTGTTGAAATAATATAAGCAACAAAGTCTATGACTGGGAGGAACGCCTGAGTTTTGTGCATAGTTGGTGACTTTTCATAAAAGATAAGTGTCTTTATGTGTTTGTATCATTTACTGTGTGCTTAATTATCTATTTTTAATATGGTTTTAATTCTTGTATGTTGTTGCATATAAGTAATTGTTGTTATTTTGTATAATTTTGCTTGCACATATAAGTGTGGTGCTGATAATCAATATTTGCAGTCATGCATGAGTATGAAAGTTGTTGTTAGTTATTCATGTTAAGTTAACCTTATGATAATGGTCATGAGTCTCCAAGGTGAAGTTAGAATGGCCATGCGCGTAGGGAAATACTCTGTGTACAAGAAAGTGGATTTTCTTGTGCACATAGGGAAACAACCTGCATGCACAAGGAAACATAATTGGTGTATGATGCCATAATGGTTGCGCGCGCAATAGATATCACATTTTCAAAGGGTATTACATGCATAGTAGTGTTGCATGCTCAGTATGCTTCTACGCACAATTGTATTTTGTTTCTTCGATTGTTATAAGTTGTCTCAGAAGAGGAAAGTTTGGGTGGCGCAACTCAACTCGGGGTTGAGCGCGTTACTTCGAGTATTTATGCGCATACCAATGTTATAGAGTAGAATCTGTGCACTATATTTTGGAGTAGTGTTTCTCAATAGTAAGTTGGGGATGTTACATTATGGTATTAGAGCATTTTTTAACTTGGATGTTATATTATGCATCACACATTCAATCTCATCATTCTTACTTCATGTACATGCATTCTAACTTTATTATATGCATCATGCATCATTTCCATTATGCACTCCAATGCATATCTATTTTAGTTCTTTCACTTCATGAGGTCATATTTGAATCCTTCTAGATCCTTGCAGACATGTGCTCTACCATTCTTCTTATTTGTGCACCACTGATTAATAGAAGGAATTTTCTTGCCTCTAACTTCTGCACTAGACTGTTACCATTAACAATTGTCTCCTCAACAACCCTAATATTCCATCAATCTTCTGCATAGTATGGAATTCTCAACATGTCCAAGTTCTTTCTAGGACCCTCTTCTACATTATGATCTTCTTGGTTATTTATTTTCCCTTAGCATTATAGTCGATTTCATCTCGACCTCTCATTCAAAGAGATCTCCTCCTATTGTTTCAACATATGTATCCTTCCACACATGCATGTTTTTGGAATGTAGTTCGAGACTCTTTGTCACAAAAAAAGGCCTCTGCATTCCACTGTTTATCTCTCAATAGACCTCGATTCTATGGATCTATCCTTCCGACAAGGCCTTAACACATTCCCTTCTTAGGGGACCATCTCAACATGCAACTTATTCTTTCACTTCTATCATTTCAAAAAATAATATTCACTCATGAGTGGACAACAACTTATGTTTTCAGTTGTTCACCTCCATATGTGTACATGCATGCATATTAATGCATGCTTAAGATCAATATTCCTTATGGATGTCCACCACCATTAGCATGAGAATTCAAGTCATATTCACAAGTATGTTTTCCTTTTCCTTATGCACTTGAGTGCATATTTGTTTCAACTTTGTTTATTTATTTATGATGTAGATGGCTATTGTTGAAATCATGTAGCTCCTTGCTAACCCATTCTCCTTTCTAAGCATCCTCTAGCAATGTTCAAATCGGATGACTTTCATTTCCAACCAATCTGTCTTACGGGTAGCTACTTCCACTTCGAACTCTGTTTTATAAGTGAATTTCATTCTCTGAGTACCCTTTTGACAGAGGTAGCTAATTCATAATTAGAAATTGCTCCTGTGTTTGCACATAGAGATGACTCACCCACTCCATAAGTCACACCTTACATCATGGGATTATTTATTTTCTCTTGCAACAAACCTTTCCACCTCCATTACATTTCTACCCTTTTTTACTAAGGTGGTCTACTTTAACTCCCTTCACATGCAATGAATTTTTTCACTTGTTGGCTTCATGTTTTATGCTTGCACCTCCAGGTCTACCAATCAACACATGCAATGCTATTTATTACTAATCATGCCCATTTGATATGTTCATTTGTCCTCTGGACTTCCTATATCTTTTCTCAAACAAATAATTAGTCTTCATTATAACCTCTTATAGATTTCTTGGGTTCATTAAACTGAGTTTTTCCCTTGTAGGACAATGGCAATCCACTCAAGAATCTCTAAATCTTGATCTTTCCAACCTGAATGAGGTCCACATACCTCAAAAGTTCTAAAACTATTCTCATATTCTCCCCATGGCCATGAATTCCATTTTTAGTTCAAATAACCCTTGCACCACCTTTTGATATTATTGCTCTAACTAGTACCCTTATTGGAAACATTTCTTGAACTGCTTCCAAGAAATTTCTCTCATCGTCTACTCTATATATTTGTACTTCCTTCTACAAACTATTCACATATCAACCAACTCCACTAGCTACAATGGTCCCTATGATTACCGTATAATAGACCCACACAATATTCATTTATGGAATCTTATCCTCTTGCTAGAAATCCTTTCACAAAACACTCTCTGCTTGAGTGTTTCCCTACTTATTAACAATGCCCTGTTATTAATCTGAACCCCTTTATTTCCAAGTGGTTTCACTTCCAAAATTCCCTCCACACCACTGCATAGGTACTATCATGAGAATATGCACTCTTATTTACCCATAAATTACCTATGGCATATGTTTATATCACCTGTGAATGTTTCTCCAAAACTAACATTCTTTGGAAAACTTCCACTTTAAATAGTTGTATGGTTCATAAAAACCAACTCCACCTTTCATTGAAAATTTAGAAAACAACCAGATGATTACCTACATAAATCAATCCTTCTATCATGTTTTAATTTGTATTATATTTCCAATGGCTATACTCATGCCTCATTTTGAGTTCTGAGAAAAAAGTTATGGCTCTCTGAAATCAACAATTTCACCCATTCTTGCACTTGTTTCATTGGTTCAAATAATTTCCAGAGGCCAAATTTTGTCACCTATAGGAGAAAATATGTTAGGAATAAAAAAAACCTATGTATTATACACTGGTAATGTTTACGATAGTGAAATCACAACAACTATTAGATTTATGATCTATTTCTCCAGTCAAAATCTACAACAATCTGGAAATGACAACTTTGTCATTTTTGCACTTTCTATTGATTTGGAAATTTTAACCCTGTTTAAGCATCCATACACCAAATACTTTGGAATTTTGATAGAATCCTAATTGGGAATATTCATTCCTATTTATTTAATTATCCATCAAAATTTCACCCTTATCCTAGATCCAAACTAATAGTTACGACATGTATATTTTTTTACTGTTTTCCCATTTTTAACCCGATATGCTATAAGTGTCTTCTCTCTCATCCTGTACACTTTTAGGTGCCCATATTGCAGATATGGATCCATGGATGTCTTATATGTTCCATGATCTTTCCATATAATTCTCTTGTGCCCCAAACTAACTTCCGAGCAAGGATTTATGCCCTTTGGAAGTAAATTGGTACTGAAATTATACCATGCACTGTTAAAGTTGTAACTTTATCATACGAGCTCTGTTTTGTGCCAAGAATAGATCATTGGAAATATATCACTGATTTATTTCATTTAAGTTGTAGAGACTATGTGTCTCGACAATACGCACATTTATTACGATTTCTCCTACCTAAAAATGTTGCGTAGGCCCTCAAAATGCCCCTACAAGTTAATGACCTTCTAAAATCTAAAAATTTCATAGAAATTGTATGTTTTACTATTGTAACCATATTTTAATCTGAGTCGTCGATATCAAAATTGGAAGAAATTCCATCCGTCGATCCACTAAACCTTTCCCAAGGCCACATATCAATCTCCATCGTTGATCGCCAACTCATAAGAAATCAGGACGATTGATTTTTCCAACATTCAAAACTCCATCGACGATCACCGAATGACGAGTTTCCTTGGAAAACCAAATTTTCTCACAAATTTTTTCGAACCCCGATCATCGGTGATTGTCAATTTCCTTAGCAAATGAAAATTGTTCATGAATTTTGTCGAACCCTAATCATCGACGATCGAATGACCCGACTTGCTCTTGAATTTCATCGAACCCCGATCATTGATGACCAACAGTTTCTTTTGGTGAACTAGCATTGGTTGACATGGAAACCCAACTGACATGAAATGAAACATGGATTTTGATGTGACATGACACGTAGATGCTGACATGGAAACTTGACTTACATGTAATGACATGTGGATGTTGATGTGGCATGACACGTGGATGTTGACATGGAAACCCAACTAATGTGGAATGACATGTGGATGTTGACATAGAATGAATTGTCATCCTCCTCTTTCCCTTCATCAATGATCGAAAATTCCCTTTGGACAAACCAAACACTTTGTTGATCTCACCGACCCAATCATCAGTGATCGATGATTTCCTTTAGTCGAACTGAACACTTTTCTAGTCTCTCTAATTTGACCATCAACCATTCGTGATCTCTATTCGTGCACAAAACACTTCGCCAATCTTGTCGATCTGAACATCGAAAATATATCTTGGAAAACCATTTTTTTCCGACGAATTTCATCGAATTATGATACTCATAAATGTTTCGACCAAAATCCAAGGTGAATCTGGGTCGTTGATCTCCAAGTAAAAAATGATATTGACAATTGATCCACCATACTTTTCCCAACTCTTCTAATGAATCTCGACTGTTGATTTTCTTCACTTTGAAAAACTCTGAAAAATGAATCTAGACCATCGATCTGCTTCCTTTTACAAAACTCTAAAAATGAATCTAGACTGTTGATTTGCTTCCTTTTGAAAAAAATTGGAAATGAGTCTAGACAGTCAATCTACTTTTACAGAACTCCAAAAAGGAATCCAAACTTTCGATCTACTTCTTTTTGCAAAACTTCGAAAAAAATATAAGTTTTTGATCAATCTACGATGAATCTGGGCCGTTGATATTGAAATCAAACACGATTTCAGTCATCGATCCATCAAAATCTCCCAACTTCTTCAACTGCCATTAAAACATAATTTTCAACCATCTAAGTCAAATTTTAACTCTGAAACCTATAGATTGATTCCCTTGATAACCTCTTAGATGGTCCTAAGGGTAAATTAACTTGGATTTTTCTTGGAAATATGGGGATTTCACTTCGATTTCCCCAATTTTCCCTAAATCCATCACAAGTGAAACTTTGCAACATTGAAATTCTACCAATTTCTCACTAGTATTGGCCCATACAAGCTCGGTGTTGAAACTTGATCTCTTGATACCAATGTGTAACGTACCCTCCTGCTAAAAATGAAATTAAAAACACCTCATACAAATAAAATATTCCAAGGGGAAAAAGGCCCATAAAATTTTAGCAAAACAACATGTTGATTTTCTCATGCAACTAACAACATATTAAACAACTTGAATGCAACTGCTTAAGCAAAACAACAAACACACATCATTCATATAAATCCATTTACACAATGGAATAACATAATAAACATAACAAAAGACTTATCTGTTTTATAAAATAACCAATTGGTTTCATACGAAGGATGTTCCTCCCAGCCATAGGCTTGTTGTTCACTTCTCTCAACAAAACTCCACCCCTGAGTTGAGGCTATGAGTCCACGAGAAGATATGGCCTTCTTGGTTGTCTACTCTTCACATTCAGTAGCCGAAAACCCAAGTTCTACTCGCACAACAATTTCAATCCACCAACTCTCTTCCCCACAACCTGCACAACCCAAGAAATATACCCCCTTCACTACTCTCAGTCCATTGGGATGCACCATTCATTTATTAGGGATTCCAGTGCACTTAGTTGGCCAGGAATCTCTCAACTAGAGACTCCAGGAAATCTCAGTTGTTCTAGGAGTGACCTTCACAAATCTCTTAAGACATATCCTCAATAGGAAAACACACTATAGGCTTAAATCCCATTTTTATCGGAACACAAGCCACATTTCTAGCATAAATCATAGCCAAACAATGGCTTCCTTCAAGCATATCATGGTTGGTTCTCTTCTCAACACTCAGCTCCCCTCTTGCTGCCCAAAATATCCTAGTAAAAATTGTCTCTTTTCCTCCTTGAATTTCCTTCTTCTCCTATGCTTGCTTGACTTACACTCTTCCCAAGGATGATTGGACTTTATCCCCATGTTGTCACCCAACCTCTTACATGAATTCAATGATTGGATTTGGGGACACTCAACAATAAAATAGAAGGTTTATACACAAAGATAATAAAAGTCATGAATGTGGGTTTGGATTAATACCCATAAATGAAACCCCCTTTAGTCCTCTCTCTTGTGAAATCATAACCCCCCCCCCCATTGTTATCATCCCTCTTGTATCGCAACCAACGATTATCATTTTTATTAATTATTTCAATGTACCATTTACATAATTTGGCCCTCAGCCATATTAATCAATACAAGATCTTTTCCCCAAATATATTGACTCACCAACCTAATTCACATTTATAGAATTACATTATAATTTATAGGAATTAAAACTAGGGATGTTGCAATTGCAAAAAAACAAATTTTGCAGAATGGCAGTAGAAATATTTGTAGAATGATTGCAAAAATATCTATAGCATGGATGTGGAAATGGTAGTATACAAATCTGTAGAAAAAGAAAGACCTACAAAAGGAACTGCAAAATGATGCTAAAAATGAAGTGTTAGGCAGGTTGACAATTATTTGCTCTTTTTTTTTGAAGCAAATATCATTTGCTAGAAGCTAGTTTTCAAATGACATTTGTCTAACTACGCCCTAGAGGAGTTTTCATAGTTAAAATTATATATATATATATATATATATATATTTGGAATCGACAAGAATCATTCTGATGTTGATGCAGATGGGGTGGCCATTGCACCTATCACTCCTACAATTTTGAAATATTTGTTGCACCAACAAGTGGAAAGATTCAAAATAAATGCATCATTGGATAATGGTTTTCTATATAGTCGTAAGTGATTTCCATTGGCCATTAGGGAATTTTTTCATTTTTGATGGTACACAACTTCATCGCCCCATTTTCATAGACGGTATCAATCTCATATGGCCCTAGCCAATGTGTTTTCAACTTCCCTTTAAAATATTTGAACATGGAGCTGTAGAGAAGAGTCCAATCCCCTGGCTCAAAAAATTTCTTTTTGATGAATTTTTAATGCCATTTGGCTCTTTGTTGTTGAACCACAAAGACATGATGTAGGGAAAATTGACAATGTTCATCTAATTCATTGATCTGGTTTAGTTGGTTCCGATGTGCTCTTGATAAGTCCATACCTATTTTTAGTGTAGTCCTTAATGTTTTCACCTCTAAATGGATAGGGAAGATGGCCTATTTACCATATACAATATCATAAGAGGTAAAACCTACAGTGTTTCTCCATGTAGTACAGTAAGCCCACAAATCCTCTAGAAGTTTGTTTTCCAAATCCTTAAGATGTAATTGGACAATTTTAGTCAATATGGATTCCAAGATCTTATTGGTACCTTCCACATGCCCATTGGCCTATGTGTGGTATGGGATGGTTATCTTGTGCTTGATATTATATTATTATATGATGAACTGAATGTGGTTGGAGGTGAATTGTGCCCCTCCATATATGAATACCTCCCATGGCACCCCAAATATGATGAATATTTCCCTTGTAGAGGAAGTACGCTACTTCCTTTTTTATGGATTTTGGGAATGCTTTGGCCTCCATCCACTTAGTGACATAGTCGATACAAATGAGGATGTAGGTATTTTTTCTAGATGAAGGATGAATGTACCCTACAAAATCCAAGGCCCATTTCTCGAATGGATCCACCATAAGCTGGGTCTGAAGTGGAATTTTGTCTGTTTGAATAGGTTGTCCAAGTTTCTGACAAACATCACAACTCGCCATGTACTCTCGGGCATCTTGAAAGATGGTGAGCTAGTAACATCCCATGTGCAATACTTTGTAGGCATCCCTTTTATCCACAAAGTGTCCCCCACAAGGCATGTCATGACAATCCCATAGGATTTCATGGATCTCATCCTCCCTAACACGTCATATTATGAGATCTGGCCTAGTGTAGAAGAGATAGCTTTTGACCCAATAATAGTGATCACTTTTCTTGATGATTTGTTGTTGCTCCTTTGGTGAGAGGTGTGTTGGTATTTTTCCTACAGCTAAGTAATTAAAAATATATGCGAACCATGGGATGTTATTAGATGATGCAAAAAAATTCTCATTAGGAAAAAAATCCTCGACAAGAGTCACATCGCCATCATTGGTGAGCCTAGAGAGGACGTCCTCAATGATGTTATCTTTCACAAGACTATCAAGGATGATTATGTTGAATTCCTATAATACTAACAACCACATGGTTACTCTACCTTTGGTAATTGATTTTTTCATTAAGTAAAGAATGACAGAGTGGTCGGTGTGCAAAAATACTGGATAGCCTGTTATACAGTGATTAAATTTATTTATAGCATAAATAACATCAAGGAACTATTTTTTTGTTAACATGTAGTTTAGTTTCACAGAAGTTAAGTTCTTATTGAAAAAATATATAGCATAGGGTTTTTGTTCCTTTCACTACCCCAATACTGCTTCGATGGTGGTGTTTGAAGAATCTATAGATATATAAAAGGAAAGGGACCAACTTGGCCCTCTCAAGATAGGTGTCGTGGACAATTTTTCTTTTGAATGCTTCAAAAACACATTGACACTTATCAGTTCAGGTAAATTCTGCATTTTTATTAAGAAATGAAAATAAAGGACATGCATTTTTTGTAAAGTTCTCAACAAAGTGCCAATAATAAATAACATGTCCTAAGAAGATACATACCTCCTTTTGCATTTTTGGAGATGGAAGGTTGATTATTACCTCAATTTTTTTTGGGTCCACTTTTATACCTACAAGAGAAATATGGTGACCCAAAATGGTACCCTCTATTAGTATCATAAAACATTTTTCAGTACTAAGGGACAAGTTTTCCTCTTTAAATATTTTAAGCACCTTCCCCAAGTTAGCCAAATCTTCCTTGAATGTGTCACTATATACTGTAAATTCATCCATGTATACCTCCACGTAGTCAAGAATTAAGTCTGAGAATATGCCGAGAAAAAACCTTTGAAAGGTGGCTAGAGTGTTACAAAGTCCAAAGGGTAGTACCCGGTAGGAAAATGTTCCCCACGGGTACATAAAAGTTGTTTTATCTTGGTCCTTAGGGGATATTTGGATTTGGTTGTATCCATTGAACCTGTCGAGGAAGGAAAAGTACTTCTTCCTTACGAGTGTATCAAGGACTTGATCAATGAAGGGTAGGAGTCTACAAAAATCACTACATCTTCTATAATTCCCTTAGGTTTGAAAGTGGATTGATCGAATAGTTGTAGGACTGTGGGAGTTTCTCATATGCCACCTAATCCAAGATTTTCCATAGTTTCCATCATTATGTTGATGTCATATCCCAAATATATCAAGGTGTTAGGGACAAGGACATCATTAATTTGAACATCCACTATAGGGATTCTAGGGCCTATGTATTTGGTCCTAAAGATTCTCCCAAGAATTAAATCTGCAAAATTGTCGATTACATGAATTGTATGAGGGAATTTTATTTTTCTACCTAGTTTTCTCAAGCAAAGTTCTCTAATGACTTTGGATTATATGGGAATGTATTTAATCGAATGAAACAATGGAATTATTAAATATACATGTTTTTAACTCCCCTAAGAAGTTTAATTCAAGATGCATAGGGGGGTACTGCAGATTCAAACTCTTTGGATAAGGAGGAGGTTGTGCAGTTCTTGTGGACTGCAACATATTTAAGGACTTAGGGGAAGTGGGTGAATGATTATAACATGATTGATTATGTATTCTTGAACTTCTTCTTCATCGTCATCTTTAGAAAATACAAGAGAAGTTCTTTTATTAAGGGTCCTCCCTGATTGAAGTTGAATATATTGACATTCTAGGGAGGTGATGGAATATGTGGGGTAATTGGGCATCTCAGTGATGTATGTGAGTTGTGTTTTTTTATTATTCGTGTTAGCGGTAGGTTGTGAAAAAAGTTGTGGAAGAGGAGGAGGATTGTTGGCAGGAAACTTAATTTTTTGTTGTGGGGGAAATTGCATAGGTGGGAACTAGGGTTGTTGAGGAAATTGGAATGGAGATTTTTGTTTTCCCCCAAAGGGAGGATTCTACCACCCCTGCTGCCATGGATGGTTGTGAGGTGGTGGTGGTATCCATTATTACTATTGGGGCATAGAGGGGTACCAAGGCTGAGATGAGTAATGTGGTTGTGGGTTGTTCAAGTAATGTAATATTGCAAAGGATTTGGACCCATACAATATTGTTATTATGGTAGCTGCGGGAGGTATTTACCTCCATGTGTAAACCTGACGAGGATAGAATACTCTGGGAAGCAAGAAGAAACCCTAATGAGTTGGCTAATAACCCTAGAAGACTTGTCGGCTCAAGAAGATAATTTATATTAGGTT
>JASDQU010306645.1:17141-38483 GCA_032191745.1 Picea mariana
CTTTGCCTCTTCTACACAACAACCCTTTTGAAACTTTCAATTGCAAACTTAACAACATGAATAGGTGTAATATGATAAACCACAACCCCAAAAACTTTCACAACTCAAATATAAGGTATAATAAAACCTTCTCTTACATTTTACAAATAGGTTGGACATTTCTAGGGTTTTACTAGGCATCTCTTCCCTATTATTGCACAACATATTATTTTACGACTAAAAGCAAAAAAATAAGTATATAGGCTTATGAAAAATGACTTAACAAATCATTTACAATTTGAACCACTCAGATTGAATGATTTTTGACACTCGGGTGTGCATTTTAGTGTAGCATGGCATGCATTTTGCACCAAGGAAAAATTTACACTAACACAAAATTTTCCCTCTTTGTCCCAGAAGACAATTTTTGGTCTTTTTAAAGCACAAGGGGTTTTAAGTTTCAAATTGCACAAAAAAATGTATAGAAAGATGTACTACTTTTCTACAACCCTGTAACTTGTAATATTTCTTGTAATATTGACCTCTTTATTCTATTTTGGAAATTAGAGTTAAGATTTATTCCATTTTGTATGTATAATTGGTTGGTTAGAAGTCATTGACCTTGAATTCTCTCATAACCCACCATATTCTAATTCATCAAAAGGTCATGAATATTTGTGAATAGAAATCATCCTTATTGGAGTGAAAATGAACTCTTAATTGTACAAACACATTAAAAATATTTTAATAATTAATTTACAACTTAAATATTAAATTATGGAGGTTTATCCAACTTTGGGCGTGCACTTTCCTATATCTAACTTTAACAAATTCGCCCTTTAGTTTTACAAGGGAATTTTTATCCTTTATGCACATCAGGTAGTTTTTTTGTCTGTAACTACCAATATAAGGCTATGTCAAGGTGTAAAGTCACAAATTACAAATTCTTCAAGACGAACCACTCAATTTGGGTCAAAATTGAGACTAGGGAATGCATTTTACTCTGAGGTAGTTTTGACTTTAGGTTTACATGAAATCCCAAATCTAGGTGCCTTAAATCAACCTTGTATATTCTAAAAATTTTCTTTAGGTGACATAGGCAAATACAAAATATAGATATATCCATCATGCAACTTATAAAACAATTTTAGGTGCTATAGGGAAGCTTGGGAGTGCATTTTAATTTCGTCACTTAGTACAAATTTGACCTTCCAATTTACAAGGAAAACTTTGCCTCTTTTACACGACAACCATTTTTAAAATTGCAATTGCAAAATCAAAAATATGATCAGGTATAATATGTTGATGATTATAGTTGCATTAGACATCCTCCAGGACACATACCTGAGAGAGAGCCCATGAGTTAGGTGTGTGGTTCCTATCTGAGAAAGAACTGGAACGTTGTGCTGGCCTCCTCTATGTAGAGAGTTGAGATGATACTCCAGATGATTCTCTTGTATAACGCAGTGAGAAAGAATATCTACTGAGTTGGACGTGCCTTTAGCTGAGCACAGGTGAACATGTGAAAAATCCCATGAGTTGGGTGCATCATTTTAAGATAGATATGAAATGATGTATTAGCCTCCTCTGAGCAAAGAGTTGAGATGATGAACTCCAGATGATTCTCTTGTGTAATGCAATGAGAAAGAAGATCTATTGAGTTGGATGTGCATGTGGCTTAGCACAGGTGAATGTGATCCTAGTGGTTGAGCACTAGTGAGTGTGGATCTCCTGTGAGACACAATGAGATAGAGATGTGGAAATCCCTGTGGTTGAGCACTAGTAGGTGTATGATATCCCTTGCTATATTGTTTAAGATTCAGACTTACCTGTAACCCTATTTGTAATGTAAAGGATACAGGTCCATCCCACCTTAATGTAAAGGATAATTAATATGGAAATTATTAATTATATTATGAGTTATTGAGGTCGGCCCTATCGTGCCAATAGAAACCACTATTGATAGGTTCAATCTAATATAAGTAAAGGTAAATTCCCCATTGAGGAATCATATCACAAGTGTGAGTTTAGAAATTTCAGTAAACACTTGTTCTTGGGAAAAGTGTGCACCTCTCTTGGGCACTAGTCTACTAGGGTTTGTGAGAACCCTCTTGTGTGCTAGGTCTTTATGGTGGTGGAGGTCTTTCTCTTGAAGAATATAGAAAAGGATTGGCTGGGTTTTCTTCCCTTGTTGAGAAGGGTTTTCCAGGATGCTTCTTGTGTACTTGTGCATGGTGTTTCTTCTTGTGATCTTGGTTGCTGCAACAAATTTTTTATGGTTTAAGTAAAATGCTAAAAATGGAATGAACTTCATGCTTAAGCCTAGATTATTGATTCAACATGGTATCAGAGAATAGTTCTTGAAGAACCCATTACAAAAGATTCTACCAGTCATCCCTCCTCTTTTGCAGAACTGTACGACCCTCCTAGGGTTTCCAGAAAATTAGTATGACCCTCTTCTTTTGGGTGTTTCAGCACTTCACACTTGGACGTTGGGGACAAAATTTGGACAGGAGTGTATGAACTCCTTCAGCGCACCTCCAGAAACTCTCAAAATGAAATTATGAGAATTTTGGATTTTTGGCCCTAGGGTTTCTAGGGTTCCACAAATTTCTGTAGATTTCTGGTTTTAGGGTTTCTATAGCTCTTTGAAGAAGCCTTCAAGTTTACTTGTGTTCTTCTGAATTTCAAGGATTATTTTTGGCAGTGATAATCCCAACAAAACCTAAGGTTGCTATCCTTTCCTAGTCGTTAGGTTTTATAGCCCAGTTGACAAGGGTTTGTGAAGAATCTAAAAATATGATGAATAGAACTATGATGGAAGATAAGCTTGATGGATCAAGCAATTTCAAGTTCTTGGAAGACAAGACTTCATAGGAATACTTAGTGTAGGTGATGCAAAAAGGTTTATCAAAGACAACTATTGATGAATAGAAGGAATATGAGGTCAATAAAAGGAAGTCAATCATCTACTCAAGATCTTACATTGAAGGGCCAGCTTCAAAATAACAAGATGACAAAAGTTGACACTGTGACTACCTTCTTAATGAAGATGTCAGAAAATATAGATCAACTAGGTGCCATTGGATAAATCATATAAGCACCCTCAAGTATGCACTTATATATATTATTTGTATCATTTTCATGAGGGTAATTACAAGAGGAAGGAAACTTTGCTGAAGTCATGGACCCAGAGGGATCTCAATGCATACAAAGGAACAACACATTGGAAGTGAAGACTCTAGGTTTGATTGTTTTTTTAATTGTAATGCCTCTAACCTAGATTCCTAAAGTTTGCTACATTACATGTAGGTGTTGTAGCTGTGAAAACAATCCTTAAATTGTTTTGATTCTAGAGATGTACTCATTATTCTCCTTTAGGAGATATTTTTGTCTTGTTTCCTTTCATTTATTTTCTTGTTCCAGGAAGGTTAAAAAGTAATTCCTTATTTACATGTATTTACATGTCCTCGAGTATCATTTCAACAATCTGCATAGTTTTACATGTATTTACATGTCCTCGGGTGAGTTTTTATAGCTTATGGTTTTAGAAACATCCCTTTGTGATCTGTGTTTGACAATGGGGTGCCACATGGTCCTTGAGGTAATCATCAAATAGGAGTTGGAATGCCGACAATGATTTTAATCCATCAAAAGGCCAATGAACGTCAAGGCACCAAGAAAAAATAATAACAAAATTTTGATAATTACTTAGTAATGTTCGATGGTATGGTCGATTTTATTTGTACCATCGAAACTCCCCGTCAGACTTCAACACCATATGTAGTGGTGATGAGAATACATGTCCATTTATTCTTCTATTGACATTTACAAATTCCTACATCCTCTCACCTTGCCATTACTTTAACCGCTACCTCAAACTTTGCATTCTAAACCTTTTCCACTTGATGTTGTAGAAAAAACACCAAACTCTAACACAATTGCTTCCACATTTTATGCTTTGAATTCAAAATTCCTTTCACAATTTATGCAGATGAATCAATATTTTAATGATGGATTCCTTCCATAATTTATTCTTTGAATGGTAGCTTCCTTCCATAATTTATGTGGAGGAATCAATATTTGAATGATGACTTATTTCCATAATTTATGCTTTGAGTGGAAACTTCCTTCCATAATTTATGCTTTCAGTGGCAACTTCCTTTCACACTTTATGCAATTCAGACACAAGAAATTTCAAGTCTCTAATACCACTTGTTGGAAATTTGAGCCCACAAAGAATATACATTGCAACAAAAATTAATTGTAGAAAATACAAAAACAAAATAATAAAACATGGAATTCAACAAGACAAAGATTTACATGGTAAAATCCTAATAATATGCCAAAGAAACATCCATGTGGTAAAACCATAACAATATGCCAAGGAAAAATCCACAAGGAAAGGTATCGATATTCTTATTTCTTAGAGTTAAACACTACAACAACGAGAATAGAAATCTGGCTCATTTTCCCCTTAGGGAAAAATTTCCAATGTTGGCACCTAAGGTTTTGCAGAAGTTGCACATGCACCACAAGTTATCACCATGCATGTGCCCAAGAAGATGCATTGTGTAGCACCAAGTTTCAACATCTGCACCAACCAAGGAAGTACTTCATGGGCCAAATAATTTTGTATTGTGTGCAAGGACTTAGAGAAATCGCATGCAGGTTGGATATGTAAAGATATTCAATAATCATTGTAACTATTTTTGTAACAACCCAACTGAGTATGGTTGAGGTTGAGGATGAGTTGGAAAGTTTGTTATGATTTCCATGCTCAGTGAAAGATATGGGGGGATGCATGCAGATATGTAACAGTTGAGGTTTTTTAACTGTAGTAGTCGAGTAGTAGAGAAGGGAGAAACATGATAGATGAGTTAGAGCTATGTAGTTCATTTTTTTATCAGTCCTGATATTTAGAGATCTTGTATGTGGATATGAGAGAGATCTGAAGTGCATGGTGTAGAGTTGTGTTTTGAGTGTGAATTCATTTTGAGAAGGGTACGACCTTGGTGTGAGATCATGTGTCTGAATAATTTTGAGCTAATGAATACAATATTAACACCTATATCTCTGCATCTAATGAGTTATGGTATGTATGCATGAATGTATGTATGTCTATCTTATTCTACACAGTACTCGTGTGGTAGTTAGACATGAATGAATGACTAGTTTTAAAATGGTTTCCTACATGTTCTATTTCTTCACACCTCACACAAGAATGATGGTCTCTGTGATTCTCATGGCATCTCAGGTTGACGCTTGAATCCATTACGACCAAAATGGAAAACTCATGAGGATATAGATCCTCCTACATTTTTAGAGAGGTTGTACTCCTCTTTGGCTTATGATTTTATTCGTAATTTCAAATCAAGAGTAATATAGGACCATATCACGAAATATAGTCCAATCTTTAATGCTCAAGAAAAAATTAAAATGTTGAAAAAGTAAAAGTATATTTATAAAAGAAAATTTCTGAGAAGTGGACCAAGCATCTCAAACATCACACATTACAGAAGATAAAAATGTCCTCACATCCATCATAGCATAAATAAAGATTTTGATCACATTCAAAATAAAAGAAGATGTTCCATTTGCATAAGAGAACTTTTAAAGAGTAATACTTATGGAGCTCAAAATAAGATTTTAATAGATCAACTTCAAATACTTTATACTAAAAAATTAGAGTTATAAAATACAATCAAAATTGATCCCGAATTAGTTCTCCGAGATTTATCAAAAATAATAGTGTCTATTACATCACATGAAATTCAAGTGTTTCTCCAATGGACTGGGATTGGGGCTCTCGCGGACCATAAAGAAAATATGTATAAGAGGAGCATGGGCAGATCTTGAACAATAGGATATGGAAAGAAGACAAAGAGGAATTTTATCAGGATTCAGTTATACTTTTCTAGTTAAAGAAGAAGAATAACTGGATGAAAAATTGATAAGGGAAGAAATATGTGATCATCATAGAATTACTATGATGGAGTCTCTCTCACTTTACTTGATTTTTGTTGCATATTTTGTACTCTTGTTTGTGGTAGTTAGAGGGTCGGTTGTAACTACTTCTACTGATATCTTAGAACTCTTGGCAATAGATTTGTTTAACCATTCTTGAATATAGTCTCTTAATGGGGCAACAATCACTTCTTGTTTCACTTTAATATTAAACAACTCGTGTTCGACTTCTCTATAGTCAATAGATAGGTGTTGCAAAGTATTTTCAATCTCTTCATTTTTACTGGTATATTCAATAAGTCAATTGTCTATATCATCATGTGTGAAATCAACCATAGCGTCAAAGTCTTCAGTTGATGCTTTCTTAAGTCCTTCAATTTGATCCTCAAATTGTTGTCGAGTCATAAGCATTGAACTTGAGATAAATTTTGAGTCTAAGACTTTAATGGTGGTGCCAAAAATATCCAAGCTAATAATCTTTGAATATGATTCCATTTTATTTCATGACACATCATCTAATTGCATTAACAATCCCTTTAATACATCGATTCTTTCAATCCAACAAGCCTTTAATTTTTTGAAACAACTCTTGGATGGTAGATCTTCTTGTTTTCTAATATGGTCCATCATTTCTAAGACCTTTGTTACAAACATTGCAACTCCATCAACATAAAAACCTTCATCATTTTTCATATCTGCACCCAAATATTCCTTAGTGTTATGCACTATTAGGCCGAGAGAGGCGAAGATTTTTACCATATCCCATAACTCTAAAATCAATGACATCTTTTTCTTTATATTTTCCTCGACAAAATGTCAAGTCGTAATAATCAAATTTGAAATTCCTTTAACTCTTGAACTTGATCCCGGGGTTTATTAAAAACTATTATTAGGTCGAATCATGGTAACTGGGGTAGCCATAATGGGTGGAGGCATAAGATTTGCTTCCAATTCATTGACTCTTTCTTTTAGTCGAGCATTTTCCTCCTCCATATTAGCGATTGAAAATTCCAATGCATCCCTTGTGAACTTGCAACTGGAAGACAAATTTGATGGTAACATGTTTTGAGTATCAATGGTAGACCATGTTTTTCCCCTCTTACTCTTTGAGGTCCTCTCAGAAATCATTTTCTTAGAATATTTATCAAACGAGGCAATATGAACAACAAAAGTTTCTTCATCAGAAAAAATCTCATCTTGGACAACAAGTGTAGAAATATGTGGTACATTTTCTACAACAAGATCTTCTTCATTTGGGAAGTTGATATTCTTGATATCAACACATAGGTACATATCATCCAACTATATATCAAGTTCATGTGCATGTATTTCTCCTCCCCCTTGCTGAGAATTAATTATTTTCCTTTTGACCTTTAATTTGTGGGGATTTTCTAAATTCCCGTAAGGAGAGTTTTTCTCTTCGTCATCCCCTGAATTACTACTCTGGGTTTTTCTTTGATGGGTTGTTCCAAGCCAAGGGTTTACCTTGGGTATAAAAATTCCTCGATAAATAGTGATCGATTGAGCACTCTTTTCATTGGAAGGATTTCCTCTCTCCTTATGGGTTTATGTGGTGCTTATCATAGTCTCTATATCGTTGAGATTTATGTCAACTTCTTGAACATTAGGGTCATGAATATCACCCTCTTATTCTCCACATATAAGAGTGTTGATGAGTGAGGGGATGAGACTGCAAATATATGATTGTAAAAAAGGTGATCAGGGTCAAACCCCTTGATATCCTTTGCAAACCTTGTATTGAAATTGTCGAAATAGGAAGCATATTAGTCAATCTTAGCAATTCCTTTTAGGAGAATTTCACCAACCTTCCAAGGCAGAGAGATGAAATACTTTTTTCTTTTCTCGTAAAAGGTATGAAACTATAATTTATACTGTCTTGCCATTTCTATAAAAAAAATAAAATTGTCAGACACATAATATGGAAGAAATATGGATTTTTCTTGAGAACAAAAAACCTTGATGATATTATAATCATCCATTTTTTCAAGAACTTCTTTTCCATTCAGAAAAGTTGATATTATAATCATCCATGGCTATAATAAGCTCTATTTTGCTCCTACTAACTATGCTTCGACTGGCGAGTACCTTACAGATTTTCAATAGTAGCATCATTTGTATGTTATAGTGTTTGTAATAAGCTTTGAACAATATTGTTCTGGTACACTATCTACTTTTGATTGTATTAAAACGAGACTTTAAAGCTCCTATTTCAATAAACAATATATAAATCGTTGATTCTATTCTGTGCACAGTACAGGGCATGTGTCTTCCAACATAATCTTTATTTTTCTCATTCCTTCGGCCTAATGCACACTATCCATTTACGAGTTCAAAAAAAACTTTCAAACTATTTAAAGGGAAATAATGAGCAATTTAAAATTTAATTTAATTATTATTAATTTAAAAAAACATTTCTAAAATATAACAACAACATGGTAAATGAAGCAATTTTTAATCCAATATAACTATGATTCATGGAAAATTGGGATATAAATCCAATTGTTTTCATCTTACAGAAAGATGTGTTATATGTTTCAGTTAAATTCAACACACGTGTATTTGTTAAAAGCATGAGATACCGGATAAGATGAACCGCCATGTGTACTTCTTAAAAAAGCATGGGATGCCAGATAGGATGGACCGACATGATGAGTTTCGACATGTCGGGATTGCCCAATGAAGTTGTGAAGGTGTGTTAGCAAGATCACGCTCCAATGATAATGATGGAAGAGAGAGAAAAGGACTGGTAGTTGGCCAGAGGTTACAGTAGCTACACTAATCGCGACTACGTGCCTAAAAATATGAGATGGATAACTCCATAACTGAATTTAAGAATGAGGTACTTAAACATCACCATTACCAAGAGCATGGAAGTGTGAAAAAATGTTTGTACATATAGTGTTCGACATGATGCCCCTTCTAAAGGCAGAATGCACTGCATGTCTTTGACAAAAATATTGCGGAGTAAGTGTTTAAACTATATGTTTAACCAATTTTCCATTTAAATTTTTATGATTAAGTTAAAAACCTTATGCATGTGAGTGAATTTTATTATTTAGGGTGGATTTAAAGAAAAAATGGGTACATTGAGAAGGTATTTGTTGTTAAAACCTCTTTATTAGTCCTTGTCGTAGGCATAGAGGGACTATAGCGATCGATAAATCATTGACTTCATATTAGTCTATCCTTTGACCACAAATATTTCCATATTATCTATTGTTGGAACCAGGGAACTGAAAACATCAATTTTTATATAAAAAAAAGTACCATATTTGTCATGATCTAATTGTACAAGGGATTGGAGGTCTTATTGTCGGCTTTGCTATTCCCAATGTTATATATGTTGGCATATCCAAAGTATTTGATCGTATATGGTCTTTTTGAATCATATATTTTGTTATCATTCATCGAAGGTGGATTAATGCTAGCATTAATTTGAATGTTTGGTGTATCATTTTATGCTAGGTAAATTTATGGCAATGTTTGATATGGTGGCATATTCAAAGTTTGGCCTTCCAATACATTCTCTGGTATTCGAACTATTGTTATAAAAACTATAATATTTTTTTTGGGATACGTCAGAGAACTGCCACATTGAATTTTTTTCTTAAATGTTTACAGAGAATTTTTGACAGACTTAAATGTTTACCTAACAGGCTTGGTAGTGTTGAATGGTTACTTAACAGGCTTGTTACAAGACATTTTCTTCCGTTTTTAAAATTTATATGCTCCAACGGCATTGCTGGTTCACTGGTCCATGCTTGTTTTTTGCATGGCACTGATTTCTTATTTGCATGTTGTTGTTGTTCTTGCTTTCCTATTCATGTTGTTGGAGTTTGCACGTTTGGGTTTCTGCAATCACAATTGGAGCAACATCATTCCTGGGAGAGTGGTTGTTGCTTGCTTCTTTCTTCATTGTATGATGTTTATTGTTGCTTGATTCAACTTTGCAGGGTTCTAGTCTTATGCCTGCACTTGGGCCTTTTGGTGCTTCTTAGTTGGGTTCTCATTTGGTTCTTGTTCTTGTTTGCCCAAGGTTTGCAATGTTGGGATGTTGCATCTGCAGTTGGATCTCTGGTTACATTTTTTTGCAGTGGAGTTTGCATAGAATACTATTAAGATAAAATAACAAACTAAAAAATTGCAGGCGATGTAAATTGCATCTCTTATGCGTTGAAGCAGAGTTTGTCGGCCTCAAAGTATATTTAATAGATGTCGATGCTTCTTCCATGGATTATGTGTTACTATGGTTTCATAGTTATGAGAGTGGCTTTTGCTGTGTGGGAGATATAGTTGTTCTCTCCCTTTTATTTTTCTCTTGTAAACTGTGTTTCTGACTCTATAGTTTCTCGCGTTTATGTGGTCATTCCGACCGACTGTCGTTTGGTTGCATACTTTTCCAGTTTTATGGATGCGTCTTCGCGAATAGGTTTTATCGAACTATGGTAGGTCATGTTCGGTGTATACATTAGCTTTCCTGAATTAGTTTTCTTTAAAAGAAGGGTTCCTCGATAGAAGAGAATGCAATTTATGAAATTGTAGGTTTCCTGGACAACATAAGTTAATGATCATGGGTTCTCGTGGTGGCGGGCTGAAAATTGGGCTTCTGTTGTTCTGTGCCCTGTAAATACCATGGAGAGTTTCATGATCATTCCGACCAACTGTTGTTCGGTTGCATACTTAGCCATTTTTATGGGCGTGTCTTCGCAAATAGGTTGTATTGAATTATGACAGGTCATGTTCGGTGTATACATTCGCATTCCCGAATTAGTTTTCTTTAAAAGAAGGGCTCATAGATAGAAGAGATTGAAATTTATCAAATTCTAGGTTTCTTGGATAGCATAAATTAAACATAGGAAATATGTATTTTTATAAAGTATATATATAAAGCATGCACGGCGCCCTCATCTGATACTTAGCCAGTTTTTGCATCGCGGGTTCTCGGGGCAGCCGACTGAAAATTGACAATCGGAGAGTTTTGCGATATACAAATTGACAATTAGACTTGTGGAATATTTGAATTTTAAGGGCCACATGTCCAAAAAATTTATCTTTCTTGAAATAGTTTACTTTATGTACGTTTTACATACGTTGGTGGAAAAAAACACACAAAAAAAAACAGTAAGCATTTTTTGGATCGCGGGTTCTCGGGGTGGCGGGCTCTAAATTCATCTTTTGTTGTTCTATGTCCTACAAATAGCACGAAGAGTTCTGTGATATACAAATTGACAATCGGAATTGCGGACTGTTTGAATTTCAAGGGCTCATGTCCAAACAAATTAGCATTCTCAAATTAATTTTATTTACGTACGTTTTACATACGTTTGTGGACAAAAACAGAAAAATAGTAGTAACGTATGTTACATAGGGATCCATCCCCACTACCTTCAGTGCTTCCCAATACACATTAAATATGATTTCAAAAGTCAGAACCAACCAGACAGGTTCGAAAAGATGGGCTTTAATAATTGGAAATCTCGAGGACATTTCCCATTAAAATGAATAGACAGGCGAATATTACAGGCTCTAGTAATTTCTTTTTTCCTGCATTTTGAATTTGTGAAAATAATTTTTATTTATTGTTTTTGCTTGTGCAGTTTTAGTTTTCTTAAAAGATTCAGCATATTTCACGAACATGTCACGCATGGAGGCCTTGACGTCATGTCCCTCTTTAATATTGTGCATATCTTAGATGTCAAATTTGAGAATCTGCTCGGATATGGGAATTTTAATACGTGTTGGTAGTCACCATTCAGTGTACATCTTTGAAAAGATCGGCATTAATAAGAGAAAATATTGAGAACATCTGTCATTAAAATGAATCAACACAAAATCTACGGAAGATCGTCCAACGTTTCTTTTAAATACTTATTGTCATTTCTCTCTATCATCAAAGAGTTGCGCTTTAGGGTGCCTTCGTTCTAATGTTCCTGGTCATGGACATGTAAGGAAACTTAGAGATGCGATTGAGGGGTAGATGAAAGAAGAGACACTGGTTTTATGTGACGTGAGCTTTGAGTACAAAAAAAACTCTGTTATACAAGAGAAACTCAGAGAGGACGAAAAAAAAAGAACAAGTATGTTCTGGTTGGTGTTCTCCTTATGTTCGATGCTTTGGTTGGTTGAAAAGGATGCCTGGAGATTTGTTTGTTGAATTTATTTGTTTTCTTGCTGGGAATTGTAATGGATTTTGAGGTCACATGCAAAATAGTTCTTCGTTTAAGTATATAGCTTCTTCCAACAACACTTATTTGGCAAGTGTATTGAATTGTACACATCCCACAAGAATTTGTCTTCCTTGGGGGCGGCGCATTTACAGTGGCTTGCAAAATGGCCAATCATGTTCATAAATGACGCGAAATATTACTCCATTTGCGAATGTAACCAGAGGAGGGTAACAGAAACTGTATGGGTGGATAAAACGACATATTATCACTACAAAAGTTTATATTTCAATGTTTGATGAGCTACATGTGGGTCTGGTAACCAACTTGACAGAAAGCCATGTTCTTTGTCAAAATTTGTTCGGTTTCGTCTGGATGTAGTTGCAGACTCCACATATTTGGCGTCACCTCCGAACATTCCAGACCTTTTTGTGGGGCTCCATACCTCCACCGCTATGAGGAAAGATATATTTTGATGAGATCTACAACATTTGATACACTTGCCAGACCTGTGCTGGTGTGTTCTGCAGCATTTGATGCACTGGGCACACCTCTGCTGCCCGAAGAAGTTATGTACCTCAACAGATTTTCATTTTGCATCTAGGTTGGACGTTTCTTCCAATTTACTATAATAAAACAAAGAATTTCAACATACAAATCCTCATGTAGGCTTTTCAACCAAACAGAGGATCGAATACAGGGAGAATACCAGTCACTACGTACTTAGATTTTTTCCCCTGCCATAGTTGTTGTGACATAAAACAACTCTATCCACTTTGAAATCGGCTTGAATCACATTTCTAAGTTGTCTCGGATGTCAAGGGTCAGGAACATTACAAGGAAAGCACCTTAAAACCCAACTTTTCGACGACAGAGGGAAATTAATACTTGACAAAGAATGGAATGTTGAATAAGAAGCCATTGCAAGCAGGCCATATCTAGAAGAGACAATGTATTCAAAAACTTGGGATAGATGTACTTGGCAGCGCCAGTTAAGTACAAAACCCAAAATTGATATTCAACTCGTTTTTTACGAATAAAGAGTTTGAACATCAAGAAAAATGTCAAGAAGATTCATCAATGTACATATTTTTTATTGGTCGATAGCAGGCAAAATCGCAATCGTTGTCGCAAATAGCTTCAATTGTATTTTGTAACCCATCTTATTTGAATATAGAATAATTTTGGTTTATGTTTTAATAGTATTTTCCAATTTCTGGTATTTGTTTTAATTGTATTTTGTACCTTCTTCCCCTGTGTCGTTAAACATGAACGACAAGATTTTATTTCTGTTTCCCACTACTTCAATCTAAATAAAGCTTGGTTTGTTCTTTCTTTACATTTTGCATTTAAGAATATTTTTTCATAAGCCATACTTATGTGGCGTTGGCCCTGTATTTAAAGAAAGAAATTGGAGGACCCGTCCTGCTTCCATTCTTCGAGTTCCGTAAATAGAATGAATTAATGAGTTACAACAAGGTGGCTGAACTGTTGACTCAATGTTCTTGTTCAGTATGTTGGATATATTGCAGCTTCTTCTATTCGATAATATCCGTGCATATATACTAATATCAGTACTATTGGAATAAATACAAAAAAATTCCTCTTCGGAAAAGCTTAGGCAATTATGTTTGGGTTTGAGGTATTAAACAACTATGTTCCCTGTTCTGTCATATACATCTTGCAACCAAAGAACTTCTGTAGTCTGCAATTTATGCTTTAATTACTTAAGTCACACCAAATTTTCATTGCATTTAATTTAATTTAGATATTGATGTTTATGGAGAGCCGACGTTTGCTCATGTCATTGCAAGGAATACAAGATGAATAGATGATAAGGAGTTTATCTCGTTGAGACCACAATGAAAATTCATGTTTCTTGTTGTGCTATGTACATCTTGCAGTCAATTTTTTTGTGGTTTCGACGAAATTTGCAAACCAAAGAGCATCTTGCAAATTGAGAGACAGTTTGCATTTGAAACAGAAAAAATCCATCAATATATATTAGTCTAAATACTATTCAGATAAATATGAAAACTTTCTCCATTGATAGATACTAGTATGAATACTATTGAAATAGATATCAAACCTTTGTCTTGGCCAATACTTAGCCAGTTATATGGGCACCAGGCCTCGGGTTCGCGGTACCCATCACCTATGTCCCATGTTTCGTCATATACATCTTGCAACCAAAGAAATTCAGTGATCTATAGTTAATGCTTTTACTAGTGAGAACCCAGTTGCTTATCGTTCCGGTATATACATCTTGCACTCAAAACATTAGTGATCTACAATTCCACCGTAGGTTCCTCGTATACATTAAATTAGTTCAAAGTATCTGTTTCTTCTTTCCATCCCCAACAACTTTGCGTCCTTCCTGATATACATCAAAAATCCTCTTACTCGTTACAAGTGGAAACAGTGGTACGGAAGATACTTCCTTGATATGCAATTTATGCCTTAACTGGTGAGAACTCAATAGGGTTTCGAAAGCATTTGCATTAATAATCAAACACTAGATGTTCTTTTGCGAGATACTTAGTTCTTTTTCCCTTGTCTTATACCCATGTATTATCACTTTCTAGTTATATACTTAGTCATGTTTCTATGATCACGGGTTCCAACATTGGTGTGCTGACATATCTTCATCTCCATCTATATCCTCGCATAGAGAATTGGACCACCTACTATTCCTTTTCATATTTAGTGAATTTTATTCCCACGGTTGCCGAGTTGGCACAATTGAACTCTGTTGCTTCTTGTTCGGTCATATACATCTACCACTTAAAATTTCCATGATCTACAATTTCACTGTGAACTCCTCTGTCCTTTTTCCATTATTTTCTTCCCTTGTATTATGGGACTGTAAAATATGGACATGATATTTTATAGATCATGTATGAATTCTACATTCCATACTTAGAGACATTTTTTATCGCGGGTTCTCGGGCAGGCGGGCTCAAAATTGGGCCTCCATTGTTCCGTTCCCTACAAATAGCACCCAGAATTTTGCGATATACAAATTGACAAATGGACCTGTAGACTGGTTGTCTCAACATTGCACTTCTATTGTTCCGTGTCCTCCAAACAATGCTCTCCGTTCTGGGATATAGAAATTGACACACAGAATGCAGGGCTGGCGTGCTGGAGATTGCCATTGTTTACGAATGCTAATCCCTATGAAGTATCTAAAAGTATATAAAAAATTATTTTGAATACTAAATTATCTCTTAGTAGTGACAACTGGACACAAAGGTACGAAACAGTTGGGATTGCACCCTCCGCAATATACAAATTGACTATCGGATTCTGACATCGTCCACTCTTCCGTGTTACAGATTATGCATTCAAATGTTCAGAGCGATACAATTAGAACGACGAGGCCTCGCCTACTCTACAGACACCTTCTCAGCCTGTTTTGGATCCTCTTGATTCCGGGTACATGAAATGTGCAACTCCAGTGTTGGTGGGTTGACATCTTTATCTCCATCTATATAATTAGACGACGAATCCGACTGACCGTTGTTGCTTTCCATACTTGGCCAATTTTATGTCCATGGTTGTTGGGTTGGCACCAATTTCATCTCCATCTATATCCTCGCATGGCGAATTGGACCTCCCACTGTTCCTTTTCATACTTAGTGAATTTTATGCCCACGGTTGCCGAGTTGGTGCAATTGTTTCCCTTTTTTTCTTCCCCTGTATTATGGGACTACAAAGTATGAACATGATCTCTTATAGAGCATGTATGGATTCCGCATTCCATACCTAGATACATTTTGGATCGTGGGTTCTCGGGTGGGCAGGCTCAAAATTGGGCCTCCATTGTTTTGTGTCTTACAAATAGCACCCAAAATTCCACGATATACAAATTGACAAGTGGACCTGACGACTGGCTGACTCAACATTGCACTTCTATTGTTCCATGTCCTCCAAACAACGCTTCCAGTTCCATGATATACAAATTGACACACGGAATGCAGGGCTGGCGGGGTGGAGATTTCCATTGTTTATGGATGCTAATCCCTATGAAGTATCTAACAGTATCAAAAAAATTATTTTCAATACTAAATTAGCTCTTAGTAGTGACAACTGGACATAGAGGTACGAAACAGGTGGCATCACACCCTGCACAATATAAAAATTGACTACTGGATTCTGACATCGTCCGCTCTTCCATGTTACAAATTATTCATTCAAATGTTCGGAATAATACCAGTTGAACGTCGGGGACTTGTGTCTTCTGCAGACACGTTGTCAGCCTATTTTAGATCCTCCTGTTTCCGGGTTCACGAAATGTGTAACTCTTGGATACTGTTTTGGGTTGGCATCAAGCTTTGTTGTACCATGGTTCACAAATGTTTCAAAGTATCTTTCACTGCCTTAGTTGGCATATGACCCTCCTCAATATACAAATTGACTACCGGGTTCACATCTTGTACTCAAATCTTCATGATCTACAATTCCACCGCAGACTCCTTTGTCCTTTTTCCCTTTTCTTCTTCCCCTGTATTATAGCTCTCTGGTTATATACTTAGTCGTCTTTCTATGATCGCGGGTTCTAGCATTGGTGGGCTAACATCTTTATCTCCATCTATATAATCACATGAGGAATCCGACCGACTGCTATTGCTTTCCATACTTAGCCAACTTTATGGTCGCAGTTGTTGGGTTGGCATTCACGAACTCTGCTTCTTCTTGTTTCATGATGTACATCTTGCACTCAAAAATTTCGTGATCTACAATTCTACCATGGACTCCTCGAACTCTCAAGCTTCACTATACCATGGTTCACAAATGTTCTTTCTAATATACATTGGTTATGCTCTTAATACGAAACAGTTCACATCCATCCCTTCACAATAAAGAAATTGACTACCAACTGTTTTTGCTTTCCATACTTGGCCAATTTTATGGCCAAAGTTGGTGGGTTCGTGGTTTCTAACTTTTCTTGTTGTTGCATCATGTACATCTTGCACTCAAAACTTCCGTGATCTACAATTCTAGTGCGGTCTCGTTGAACTCGCAATCTTCACTCTACCATGGCTCACAAATGTTTCAAAGTATCTCTCTCTACCTTCCATCCCCACTAACTTCCTATCCTTCTGGTTGTCCTACCATACCCTCTTCGTTGTTACGCGTATTGCACTCAAAAAATTCTGAGACATACAATTTGACCCTCGCGCCCTCACCTTCAACGGTTGTACCTTTCAACCCTATTTTGTAGCTGTTTTTTTCCCGTGCCCGCGACCTCCGTACTTTCTTACTATGCAATTAGAAACCTTTCATGCTAACAGCTGACCATGCAGGAACCGCCAACATTGTCATTATTGGGTGAAACGCTCGAGGAGATATCCCATTATTAGGCATTAAACAAAGATGTGTGGAGAGTTATTTTGTCCCTTCTGATTGTTCATCTCAAACACACATCATTATGTTGGGCCACTCAAGAAATCTACAATGCTTAATCACTGATTGAAATATATGCCATGTTCGCATTTCTATTTATGCAATTACTAGTGCCTAATGTTAACAACACATCATGCAACAACTTTCCAAATTGTCATTAATCAATGAAAGTCTCGAGGACATATCCCATTCACACGCTTTGGACCAAAATTTGTTTTCCAACTTTTCATTTCATTCATCGTCTGGAGAAAACAAACGTTCTTGTAGACTTATGGCAGCAGGTCGACAGCAGTTTTGTGGAGATACAGTAAATATGTCCGCACACGAGGACCAGAACTTCCAGTGGTCCATGGCATACTTTTAATATTCATCCCATTCCGCCCAGAACGAAGTGATTTGGACCTCTGGAATCACTCATGCAAGCTGCGTCCCTGAGGTTTTTGACTGTAAGGAGGTGGTCTCTTCATGCACCGAAAAATATATTCCAGGCCAAAGAATTATTCCACTGTACGACCATTCTCTTGTTTCTTTGTCAGCTTAATTCTTCCGCAAGATGTTAAAATTGTCAAAGCCAACATTGATGTTTAGAGGACAAGATTGCAAGCAGTTTCTAGAAAAACATGATAATGGGTTGGACATCTTAGTTGACTTCCTTGAAGACCCGACAACAGTTCCTGAAGATATCACAAGGTTGCAGGTAAGTTCCCTTAGAAATCCATTACGGGAAATTGCTTGGTTGTTTACAAGAATAACGAGACATGCATCCACAACAAGCATTTCCCATATAATTATTTATATTTTGTATTTCACAGTCAAGGAACAATACATTTTCTATTTGAGGAAGCTAATTTCCATTAAGCTCTATTCCCAGTCTTCACGATTCAAAGAATCAAATAAATTTTATATGTCATCCTACTTGATTTTCGCAATTGTGCATTGTTGCCCGTTTCCAAAACTTTCTCTTTCCAATAAAATAAACTATGGATTTGACCCAGTAACATTCTAGTACGAGGCCTTGTAGAGGCACAAGGCCTCCCATTGTTTTTTTGAAGTTTTTAATGGCTTTGTCTCAGTTTTCAAAGATTTACTATTAGGCAAGGATGCTCCGCATATGTCTGGCCACGAAACCAAGTTTTTGAACAGGAAGGGCACACTTGAGCAAGAGGAAAATCATAGTGTCCTCATGCTCTTTGGCTCTAAGGAAAATCCTACCTTCTTTCCATGCCACATCATGGACAAGATGTTTGTTGCAGAAATAGTAAGGCAATACAACCACTGGTTGCATTTTTTCCATGACAAGAAAAACAAACAGTTCATTCCTCTGCCCTGGAAAGTTGGAGACTTCGTGTGCAGAAACATCAACAAGATTGACGAGTTTTCCTCCCATTTTAAGAAATTGAACCTAATGTACACTGAAAGGATAAAAGGGTTTGACCCTAATGGAATTTTTCGAGAACATTTACTGGTTGTTGGCTTTAACACCTCTTTTATCCATAGACACCTGACCCAAGACAGGGACAGTGTCAACAACAATCTTTCTTCTATCGATTGTGACGCAGAGACATTGCAAAGAATGACTGAATTGTACAGAAAACATGGAAAAGTATCCGGTGAGAAGAGTACCTAGTCCCCCGCTAGCACTCCCAAGAGAACGACATCACGAAGCATCGCTTCGATGGTCCACCCCAGTAAGAAAGCAACCTAGAAATCTTCGAACGAAGGAGGAGATAAGAACCCTCCTCGCATAAATATTGATAGTTCTCACAAAATTCCACTGATGAAGAAGAGAAAAAACAATGCAGGACAGGCGAAGGAACCCGAAATTGAAAGTGGAAAACTGCAACTTGAAATAGAAACTGAGCACATGAAGAAAATTGGGTCATCCAGGGTGGAAATATCTGAGATCAACTTTTTTGACGTAGATGAATCCTTCGTGATCTAGAGCGCTATTTTTGACAGCTAATCTAAAAGTATGGTCATTGAAAAGAGAGATGTAACAAACAGGAAAGGCAAATCTCGCATAGAGATTAGATTTAGGGAAATGCAGCCATCCCAAATCTCCTCATTTCACCAAGTAACCAATGAAATTCTTGGTGATTCCATTGGAGGAATTGAGACGGAAAGTGCCAATCTGAAAGACCGCCTCAATGAATTTGAGTAGGCTTTCATTGCAACCCTAGAATTTGCCAGTCCTTTGGCAAAAATCATGCCTTCTACCATTGCATCCAAGATGAAAGTATCCTATACCCTCCTTGCATGCTCTAGAGGCCTTGTAGAGAATAACATCAACAAAAGAATGCAGCTAGTTGCTGAAGCCTGCGAAACATCGCAAAATTTAGTTTCCTTTGGAAATAAGGCCAATGATTTCCTGCAACATTTGGAGGTGAATTTAAAAAATGAACAACATTTATGTGGTCACGTACTAGCCCCTTTTTCCAACTATGTCGTCAACACATCGGAATTGAAAACAAGACAAGAGAAACTCCCCTCCCCAAAGCAAACCAAAAAAGTAAAAGCATGCTGGCAAAAGAAAGTTAACAACCTAGAGCTCATTGTCAAATCATGTAAACAAGTCATATCAGACAAGGAAGATTTATTCACAAGCCTGCTCCAGATGGACTTATCCGAAACTACCAACGAGGTTCAATATCCAAACTTAATTCTCAAATCCTTGTCAATCACCAAAGATGCCTTCCAGGAAAAAGTTGATATTTTAAAGGGGTTGTCTTTCGAAAAGTTTTATGGCATACTTGAACATCGTCTAGATGAGAACGAGCATTGGGTACTGGACTATGCGTCACACAATGAAGAAATTGAACAGAGTCTGCATAGTATTTCAATAGATATAAGGAAATTATAAAATGACCTTTACGACATAGAAATCCGGGATGAAATCAACACAGCCCTCATGAAAAGAGCTACATCAAAGAATGGTTCCAACAGAGAATGGACAACCTCATCCAGGAAGGGCAACAACCAGTCAACAGGACTCCAGTGACCATTGACGACGGCAACAAAAATGCATCGACTTCATAGTAAGTCTATACTGGCATCTTGTTTTCTTTATCTATACAGTTTAAGTCTATGTTGTCATCTTGTTTTCTTTATCAATCCAGTTATGTCCTCTTTAAATAGAAAACGGTAACCAAAGACTCATAACTTCCAATTTCTTCTTTTCAGGTCTTCCTATCTACCGTCGCGCACTTCTTCTTTTGACGTTCCTAATTCTTGTACTTATTTCTTTTTATGGTCTGCGGGAGCCCCAATACCATTCTATATGAAAAACGCATTTAAATTTCCAGAAACATCTAACATACATTATTATTTTTTGATAAATTCCAAAGAAAACTGATTCGACAAAGAAAACTAATTTAGATATGCTACATTTCTTGTGTCCTATTGTATGCTAATTTTTTTGTCTTGAATGACGTTGTTACTATTTTATTCTATGCTAACTTTTTGGGTCTCCAGAAACCTATACTTTGATAGATTTTGATTTCTCTTATGGCCAGAACCCTTTGCTTTAAAGCAAACTAGTTCGGGAATGCTAATCTCTTTGTGTTTTCCTCCACGAAACTATGTAACAAACACTATTACTATTCTATTGTATTCTTTTAAATGTTGATGTAATTTCCAGAGTGTTAGCGTTAGAGGTCACTCATGGATTGCTTGCAGGAGCAGAGCCCAATGCCCATCAGTTTTATGTCACGATTTGTTTATGATGGGTGATCAAATGGAGAAAATGGCTCTAGGAGGTATCACTCTAACTCAGGGACTGAGTCTGGTACGTAAGGACAGAGGA
>JASDQU010306645.1:38533-65673 GCA_032191745.1 Picea mariana
TGATGATTATAGTTGCGTTAGACATCCTCCAGGACACAGACCTGAGAGAGAGCCCATGAGTTAGGTGTGTGGTTCCTATCTGAGAAAGAACTGGAATGTTGTGCTGGCCTCCTCTATGTAGAGAGTTGAGATGATACTCCAGATGATTCTCTTGTATAACGTAGTGAGAAAGAATATCTACTGAGTTGGACGTGCCTTTGGCTGAGCACAGGTGAACATGTGAAAAATCCCATGAGTTGGGTGCATCGTTTTAATATAGATATGAAACGATGTATTAGCCTCCTCTGAGCAAAGAGTTGAGATGATGAACTCCAGATGATTCTCCTATGTAACGCAATGAGAAAGAAGATCTATTGAGTTGGACGTGCATGTGGCTTAGCACAGGTGAATTTGATCCTAGTGGCTAAGCACTAGTGAGTGTGGTTCTCCTGTGAGATGCAGTGAGATAGAGATGTGGAAATCCCTGTGGTTGAGCACTAATAGGTGTATGATATCCCTTGCTATATTGTTCAAGATTCAGACTTACCTGTAACCCAATTTGTAATGTAAAGGATACAGGTCCATCCCACCTTAATGTAAAGGATAATTAATATGGAAATTATTAATTATATTATGAGTTATTGAGGTCGGCCCTATCGTGCCGATAGAAACCACTATTGATAGGTTCAGTCTAATATAAGTAAAGGTAAATTCCCCATTGAGGAATCATATCACAAGTGTGAGTTTAGAAATTTCAGCAAACACTTGTTCTTGGGAAAAGTGTGCACCTCTCTTGGGCACTAGTCTACTAGGGTTTGTGAGCGCCCTCTTGTGTGCTAGGTCTTTATGGTGGTGGAGGTCTTTCTCTTGAAGAATATAGAAAAGGATTGGCTGGGTTTTCTTCCCTTGTTGGGAAGGGTTTGCCAGGATACTTCTTGTGTACTTGTGCATGGTGTTTCTTCTTGTGATCTTGGTTGCTGCAACAAATTTTTTATGGTTTAAGTAAAATGCTAAAAATGGAATGAACTTCATGCTTAAGCCTAGATTATTGAAAATTCAACATGGTATCGGAGAATAGTTCTTGAAGAACCCATTACACAAGCTTCTACCAGTCATCCCTCCTCTTTTGTAGAACTGTATGACCCTCCTAGGGTTTCCAGAAAATTCGTACGACCCTCTTCTTTTGGGTGTTTCATCACTTCACACTTGGACGTTGGGGATAAAATTTGGACAGGAGTGTACGAACTCCTTCAACGCACCTCCAGAAACTCTCAAAATGAAATTCTGAGAATTTTGGATTTTTGGCCCTAGGGTTTCTAGGGTTCCAAAAATTTCTGCAGATTTCTGGTTTTAGGGTTTCTGTAGCTCTTTGAAGAAGCCTTCAAGTTTACCTGTGTTCTTCTGAATTTCAAGGATTATTTTTGGCAGTGATAATCCCAACAAAACCTAAGGTTGCTAGCCTTGCCTAGTCATTAGGTTTTATAGCCTAGTTGACAAGGGTTTGTGAAGAATCTAAAAATATGATGAATAGAACTACGATGGAAGATAAGCTTGATGGATCAAGCAATTTCAAGTTCCTGGAAGACAAGACTTCATAGGAATACTTAGTGTAGGTGATGCCAAAAGGTTTATCAAAGACATATATTGATGAATAGAAGGAATATGAGGTCAAGACAAGGAAGTCGATCATCTACTCAAGATCTTACATTGAAGGGCTAGCTTCAAAATAACAAGATGACAAAAAGGTGACATTGTGACTACCTTCTTAATGAAGATGTCAGAAGACAAAGATCAACTAGGTGCCATTGGATAAATCATATAAGCACCCTCAGGTATGCACTTATATATATTATTTGTATCATTGTCATGAGGGTAATTACAAGAGGAAGGAACCTTTGCTGAAGTCATGGACCCAGAGGGATCTTAGTGCATACAAAGGAACAACACACTGGAAGTGAAGACTCTAAGTTTGATTGTTTTTTTAATTGTCATGCCTCTAACCTAGATTCCTAAAGTTTGCTACATTACAAGTAGGTGTTGTAGCTGTGGAAACAATCCTTAAATTGTTTTGATTCTAGATATGTACTCATTATTCTCCTTTAGGAGATATTTTTGTCTTGTTTCCTTTCATTTGTTTTCTTGTTCCAGGAAGGTTAAAAAGTAATTCCATATTTACATGTATTTACATGTCCTCGAGTATCATTTCAACACTCTGCATAGTTTTACATGTATTTACATGTCCTCGAGTGAGTTTTTATAGCTTATGGTTTTAGAAACATCCCTTTGCGATCTATGTTTGACAATGGGGTGCCACATGGTCCTTGAGGTAATCATCAAATAAGAGTTGGAATGCCGACAATGATTTTAATCCATCAAAAGGCCAATGAACGTCAAGGCACCAAAAAAAAATAATAACAAAATTTTGATAATTACTTAGTAATGTTCGATGGTATGGTCGATTTTATTTGTACTATTAGAACTCCCCATCAGACTTCAACACCATATGTAGTGGTGATGAGAATACATGTCCATTTATTCTTCTATTGACATTTACAAATTCCTACATCCTCTCACCTTGCCATTACTTTAACCGCCACCTCAAACTTTGCATTCTAAACCTTTTCCACTTGATGTTGTAGAAAAAACACCGAACTCTAACACAATTGCTTCCACATTTTATGCTTTGAATTTAAGATTCCTTTCACAATTTATGCAGACGAATCAATATTTGAATGATGGCTTCCTTCCATAATTTATTCTTTGAATGGTAGCTTCCTTCCATAATTTATGTGGAGGAATCAATATTTGAATGATGACTTATTTCCATAATTTATGCTTTGAGTGGMAACTTCCTTCCATAATTTATGCTTTCAGTGGCAACTTCCTTTCACACTTTATGCAATTCAGACACAAGAAATTTCAAGTCTCTAATACCACTTGTTGGAAATTTGAGCCCACAAAGAATATACATTGCAACAAAAAATAATTGTAGAAAATACAAAAACAAAATAATAAAACATGGAATTCAACAAGACAAAGATTTACATGGTAAAATCATAATAATATGCCAAAGAAACATCCATATGGTAAAACCATAACAATATGCCAAGGAAAAATCCACAAGGAAAGGTATCGATATTCTTATTTCTTAGAGTTAAACATTACAACAATGAGATTAGAAATCTGGCTCATTTTCCCCTTAGGGAAAAATTTCCAATGTTGGCACCTAAGGTTTTGTAGAAGTTGCACATGCACCACAAGTTATCACCATGCATGTGCCCAAGAAGATGCATTGTGTAGCACCAAGTTTCAACATCTGCGCCAACCAAGGAAGTACTTCATGGGCCAAATAATTTTGTATTGTGTGCAAGGACTTAGAGAAATCACATGCAGGTTGGATATGCAAAGATATTCAATCATCATTGTAATTGTTTTTGTAACAACCCAGCTGAGTATGGTTGAGGTTGAGGATGAGTTGGAAAGTTTGTTATGATTTCCATGCTCATTGAAAGATATGGGGGGATGCATGCAGATATGTAACGGTTGGGGTTTTTTAACTGTAGTAGTCGAGTAGTAGAAAAGGGAGAAAAATTATAGATGAGTTAGAGCTATGTAGTTCATTTTTTTATTAGTCCTGATATTTAGAGATCTTGTATGTGGATATGAGAGAGATATGAAGTGCATGGTGTAGAGTTGTGTTTTGAGTGTGAATTCATTTTGAGAAGAGTATGACCTTGGTGTGAGATCATGCGTCTGAATAATTTTGAGATAATGAATACAATATGAACACCTATATATCTGCATCTAATGAGTTATGGTATGTATGCATGAATGTATGTATGTCTATCTTATTCTACACAATACTCTTGTGGTAGTTAGACATGAATGGATGACTAGTTTTAAAAGGGTTTCCTACATGTTCTATTTCTTCACACCTCACACAAGAATGATGGTCTCTGTGATTCTCATGGCATCTCAGGTGAGACCTGTTGACGCTTGAATCCATTAGGACCGAAATGGAAAAATCATGAGGATATAGATCCTCCTACATTTTTAGAGAGGTTGTAACTCCTATTTGGCTTATGATTTTATTCATAATTTCAAATCAAGAGTAATATAGGACCATATCACGAAATATAGTCCAATCTTTAATGCTTAAGAAAAAATTAAAATGCTGAAAAAGTAAAAGTATATTTATAAAAGAAAATTTCTGAGAAGTGGACCAGGCATCTCCAACATCACACATTACAGAAGATAAAAATGTCCTCACATCCATAATAGCAGAAATAAAGATTTTGATCACATTCAAAATAAAAGAAGATGTTCCATTTGCATAAGAGAACTTTTAAAGAGTAATACTTATGGAGCTCAAAATGAGATTTTAATAGATCAACTTCAAATACTTTATACTAAAAAATTAGAGTTATAAAATACAATCAAAATTGATCCTGAATTAGTTCTCCAGGATTTCTCAAAAATAATAGTGTCTATTACATCACATGAAATTCAAGTGTTTCTCCAATGGACTGGGATTGGGGCTCTCGTGGACCATAAAGAAAATATGTATAAGAGGAGCATGAAGTAGAAAGAGGAGCATGGGTGGATCTTGAAAAATAGGATATGGAAAGAAGACAAAGAGGAATTTTATCAGGATTCAGTTATACTTTTCTAGTTAAAGAAGAAGAATAACTAGATGAAAAATTGATAAGGGAAGAAATATGGGATCATCATAGAATTACTATGATGGAGTCTCTCTCACTTTACTTGATTTTTGTTGCATCTTTTGTACTCTTGTTTGTGGCAGTTAGAGGGTCGGTTGTAACTACTTCTACTGATATCTCATAAATCTTGGCAATAGAGTTTTTTAACCATTCTTGAATATAGTCTCTTAATGGGGCAACAATCACTTCTTGTTTCACTTTAATATTAAACAACTCGTGTTCAACTTCTCTATAGTAAATAGATAGGTGTTGCAAATTATTTTCAATCTCTTCATTTTTATTGGTATATTCAATAATTCAATTGTCTATATCATCATGTGTGAACTCAACCATAGCGTCAAACTCTTCAGTTGATGTTTTCTTAAGTCCTTCAATTTGATCCTCAAATTGTTGTCGAGTCATAAGCATTGAACTTGAGATAAATTTCGAGTCTGAGACTTTAATGGTGGTGCCAAAAATATCCAAGCTAATAATCTTTGAATATGATTCCATTTTATTTCATGACACATCATCTAATTTCATTAACAATCCCTTTAATTCTTTTAATCCAACAAGCCTTTAATTTTTTGAAACAACTCTTGGAGGGTAGATCTTCTTGTTTTCTAATATGGTCCATCATTTCTAAGACCTTTGTTACAAACATTGTAACTCCATCAACATAAAAACCTTCATCATTTTTCATATCTGCACCCAAATGTTCCTTAGTGTTCTGCACTATGAGGTCGAGAGAGGCGAAGTTTTTTACCATATCCCATAACTCTAAAATCAATGACATCTTTTTCTTTATATTTTCCTCAACAAAATGTCAAGTCGTAATAATCAAATTTGAAATTCCTTTAACTCTTGAACTTGATCCCGGGGTTTCTTTAAAACTATTATTAGGTCGAATCATGGTAACTGGGGTAGCCATAATGGATGGAGGCATAAGATTTTCTTCCAATTCATTGACTCTTTCTTTTAGTCGAGCATTTTCCTCCTCCATATTAGCGATTGAAAATTTCAACGCATCCCTTGTGGCCTTGCAACTGGAAGACAAATTTGATGGTAACATGTTTTGAGTATCAATGGTAGACCATGTTTTTCCCCTCTTACTCTTTGAGGTCCTCTCAGAAATCATTTTCTTAGAATATTTATCAAACGAGGCATTATGAACAACAAAAGTTTCTTCATCAGAAAAAATCTCATCTTGGACAACAAGTGTAGAAATATGAGGTACATTTTCTACAACAGGATCTTCTTCATTTGGGAAGTTGATATTCTCGATATCAACATCTAGGTACATATCATCCAACTATATATCAAGTTCATGTGCATGTATTTCTCCTCCCCCTTGTTGAGAATTAATTATTTTCCTTTTGACCTTTAATTTGTGGGGATTTTCTAAATTCCCGTAAGGAGGGTTTTTCTCTTCGTCATCCCCTGAATTACTGTTCTGGGTTTTTATTTGATGGGTTGTTCCAAGCCATGGGTTTACCTTGTGTATAAAAATTCTTCGATAAATAGTGATCGATTGAGCACTCTTTTCATTGGAAGGATTTCCTCTCTCCTTATGGGTTTATGTGGTGCTTATCATAGTCTCTATATCGTTGAGATTTATGTCAACTTCTTGAACATTAGGGTCATGACTATCACCCTCTTATTCTCCACATATAAGAGTGTTGATGAGTGAGGGGATGAGACTGCAAATATATGATTGTAAAAAAGGGTGATCAGGGTCAAACCCCTTGATATCCTTTGCAAACCTTGTATTGAAATTGTCGAAATAGGAAGCATATTCGTCAATCTTAGCAATTCCTCTTAGGAGAATTTCACCAACCTTCCAAGGCAGAGAGATGAACTACTTTTTTCTTTTCTTGTAAAAGGTATGAAACTATAATTTATACTGTCTCTCCATTTCTATAAAAAAAATAAAATTGTCAGACACATAATATGGAAGAAATATGGATTTTTCTTGAGAACAAAAAATCTTGATGATATTATAATCATCCATTTTTTCAAGAACTCCTTTTCCATTCGGAAAAGTTGATATTATAATCATCCATGGCTATAATAAGCTCTCTTTTGCTCCTACTAACTGTGCTTCGATATAATACCACTGGCGAGTACCTTACAGATTTTCAATAGTAGCATCATTGGTATGTTATAGTGTTTGTAATAAGCTTTGAACAATATTGTTCTGGTACACTATCTACTTTTGATTGTATTAAAACGAGACTTTAAAGCTCCTATTTCAATAAACAATATATAAATCGTTGATTCTAGTCTGTGCACAGTACAGGGCATGTGTCTTCCAACATAATCTTTATTTTTCTCATTCCTTCAGCCTAATGCACACTATCCATTTACGAGTTCAACAAAAACTTTCAAACTATTTAAAGGGAAATAATGAGCAATTTAAAATTTAATTTAATTATTATTAATTTAAAAAAACATTTCTAAAATATAACAACAACATGGTAAACGAAGCAATTTTTAATCCAATATAACTGTGATTCATGGAAAATTGGGATATAAATCCAATTGTTTTCATCTTACAGAATGATGTGTTATATGTTTCAGTTAAATTCAACACACGTGCATTTGTTAAAATCATGAGATGCCGAATAAGATGAACCGCCACGTGTACTTCTTAAAAAATCATGGGATGCCAGATAGGATGGACCGCCATGATGAGTTTCGACATGTCGAGATTGGCCAATGAAGTTGTGAAGGTGTGTTAGCAAGATCACGCTCCAATGATAATGATGGAAGAGAGTGAAAAGGACTGGTAGTTGGCCAGAGGTTACAGTATCTACACTAATCGCGACTACGTGCCTAAAAATCTGAGATGGATAAATCCATAACTGAATTTAAGAATGAGGTACTTAAATATCACCATCACCAAGAGCATGGAAGTGTGAAAAAATGTTTGTACATACAATGTTCGACATGATGCCCCTTCTAAAGGCAGAATGCACTGCATGTCTTTGAAAAAAATATTGCGGAGTAAGTGTTTAAACTATATGTTTAACCAATTTTCCATTTAAATTTTTATGATTAAGTTAAAAACCTTATGCAAGTGAGTGAATTTTATTATTTAGGGTGGATTTAAAGAAAAAATTGGTACATTGAGAAGGTATTTGTTGTTAAAACCTCTTTATTAGTCCCTGCCATAGGCATAAAGGGACTATAGCGATCGATGAATCGTTGAATTCATATTAGTCTGTCCTTTGACCACAAATATTTCCATATTATCTATTGTTGGAACCAGGGAACTGAAAACATCAATTTTTATATAAAAAAAGTACCATATTTGTCATGATCTAATTGTACAAGGGATTGGAGGTCTTATTGTTGGCTTCGCTATTCCTAATGTTATATATGTTGGCATATCCAAAGTATTTGATCGTACATGGTCTTTTGAATCATATATTTTGTTATGCATTCGTCGAAGGTGGATTAATGCTAGCATTAATTTGAATGTTTGGTGTATCATTTTATGCTAGGTAAATTTATGGCAATGTTTGATATGGTGGCATATCCAAAGTTTGGCCTTCCAATACATTCTCTGGTATTCGAACTATTGTTATAAAAAATATAATAATTTTTTTGGGATACGTCAAAGACCTGCCACATTTAATTTTTTTCTTAAATGTTTACAGAGCATTTCTGACAGACTTAAATGTTTACCTAACATGCTTGGTAGTGTTGAATGGTTACTTAACAGGCTTGTTACAAGACATTTTCTTTCGTTTTTAAAATTTATATGCTCCAACGGCATTGCTGGTTCACTGGTCCATGCTTGTTTTTTGCATGGCACTGATTTCTTATTTGCATGTTATTGTTGTTCTTGCTTTCCTGTTCATGTTGTTGCAGTTTGCACATTTGGGTTTCTGCAATCACGATTGGAACAACATCATTCCTGGGGGAATGGTTGTTGCTTTCTTCTTTCTTCATTGTATGATGTTTATTGTTGCTTGATTCGAATTTGCAAGGTTTTGGTCTTACGCCTGCACTTGGGCCCTTTGGTGCTTCTTAGTTGGGTTCTTATTTGGTTCTTGTTCTTGTTTGCCAAGGGTTTGCAATGTTGGGATGTTGCATCTGCAGTTGGATCTTTGGTTACTTTTTTTTGCAGTGGAGTTTGCATAGAATACTATTAAGATAAAATAATAGACTAAAAATTTGCAGGCGATGTAAATTGTATATCTAATATTTAATAGATATCGATGCTTCTTCCATGGATTTTGTGTTACTATGGTTTCATAGTTACGAGAGTGCCTTTTGCTGTGTGGGAGATATAGTTTTTCTCTCCCTTTTATTTTCCTCTTGTAAACTGCATTTCTAACTCTATAGTTTCTCACGTTTATGTGGTCATTCTGACCGACCGTCGTTCGGTTGTATACTTATCCAGTTTTATGGATGCGTCTTTGCGAATAGGTTTTATCGAACTATGGTAGGTCGTGTTCGATGTATACATTAGCTTTCCCGAATTAGTTTTCTTTAAAAGAAGGGTTCCTCGATAGAAGAGAATGCAATTTATGAAATTATAGGTTTCTTGGACAACATAAGTTAATGATCGCAGGTTCTTGGGGTGGCGGGCTGAAAATTGGGCTTTTGTTGTTCTGTGCCCTGCAAATACCATGGAGAGTTTCGCGATCATTCTGACCAACTGTTGTTCGGTTGCATACTTCGCCAGTTTTATGGGTGTGGCTTCGCAGATAGGTTGTATCGAACTATGACAGGTCATGTTCGGTGTATACATTAGCATTCCCGAATTAGTTTTCTTTAAAAGAAGGGCTCATGGATAGAAGAGATTGAAATTTATCAAATTCTAGGTTTTCTGGATAGCATAAATTAAACATAGGAAATATGTATTTTTATAAAGTAGATATGTAAAGCATGCATGGAGCCGTCATCTGATACTTAGCCAGTTTTTGCATCGCAGGTTCTCAGGGCAGCCGGCTGAAAATTGACAATCAGAGAGTTCCGTGATATACAAATTGACAATTGGACGTGCGAAATATTTGAATTTTAAGGGCCACATGTCCAAAAAATTTAGCTTTCTTGAAATAGTTTACTTTACGTACGTTTTACATATGTTGGTGGACAAAAACACACACAAAAAAATAGTAAGCATTTTTTGGATCGCGGGTTCTCGGGGTGGCGAGCTCTAAATTCAGCTTTTGTTGTTCTATGTCCTACAAATAGCATGGAGAGTTTCACGATATACAAATTGACAATCGGAATTGCGGACTATTTGAATTTCAAGGGCTCATGTCCAAACAAATTATCATTCTCAAATTACTTTTTTTTACGTACGTTTTACATACGTTTGTGGACAAAAACAAAAAAATAGTAGTAACGTCTGTTACATAGGGCTCCATCCCCACTACCTTCAGTGCTTCCCAATACACATTAAATATGATTTCAAAAGTCAGAACCGACCAGACAGGTTCGAAAAGATGGGCTTTAATAATTGGAAAGCTCGAGGACATTTCCCATTAAAATGAATAGACAGGCGAATATTACGGGCTCTGGTAATTTCTTTTTTCCTGCATTTTGAATTTGCGAAAATAAATTTTATTTATTGTTTTTGCTTGTGCATTTTTAGTTTTCTTAAAATATTTAGCATAGTTCACGAACATGTCACCCACGGAGGCCTTGACGTCATGTCCCTCTTTAATATTGTGCATATCTTAGATGTCAAATTTGAGAATCTACTCGGATATGGGAATTTTAATACGTGTTGGTAGTCACCATTCAGTGTACATATTCTAAAAGATTGTCATTAATAAGAGAAAATATTGAGAACTTCTGTCATTAAAATGAATCAACACAAAATCTACGGAAGATCATCCAACGTTTCTTTTAATACTTATTGTCATTTCTCTCTATCATCAAAGAGTTGCGCTTTAGGGTGCCTTCGTTCTAATGTTCTTGGTCATGGACATGTAAGGCAACTTAGAGATGCGATTGAGGGGCAGATGAAAGAAGAGACACTGGTTTTATGTGATGTGATCTTTGAGTACAAAAAAAACTCTATTATACAAGAGAAACTCAGAGAGGACGAAAAAAAAAAAACAAGTATGTTCTGGTTGGTGTTCTCCTTATGTTCGATGCTTTGGTTGGTTGAAAAGGGTGCCTAGAGATTTGTTTGTTGAGTTTATTTGTTTTCTTGCTGGGAATTGTAATGGATTTTGAGGTCACATGCAAAATAGTTCTTCGTTTAAGTATATAGCTTCTTCCAACAACACTTATTTGGAAAGTGTATCGAATTGTACAGATCCCACAAGAATTTGTCTTCCTCGGGGGCGACAAATTTACAGTGGCTTGCAAAATGGCCTATCATGTTCATAAATGACGCGAAATATTACTCCATTTGCGAATGTAACCAGAGGCGGGTAACAGAAACTGTATGGGTGGATAAAACAACATATTATCACTACAAAATTTTATATTTCAATGTTTGATGAGCTACATGTGGGTCTAGTAATCGACTTGAGAGAAATCCATGTTCTTTGCCAAAGTTTGTTCGGTTTCCTCTGTATGTAGTTGCAAACTCCACATATTTGGCGTCACCTCCGAACATTCCAGACCTTTTTTTGGGCCTCCATACCTCCACCGCTATGAGGAAAAATATATTCTTATGAGATATGCAACATTTGATACACTTGCCAGACCTGTGCTGGTGTGTTCTGCAGCATTTGATGCACTTGGCACACCTCTACTGCCCGAAGAAGTTATGTACCTCAACAGATTTTTATTTTGCATCTGGGTTTGACATTTCTTCCAATTTACTGTAATAAAACAAATAATTTCAACATACAAATCCTCATGTAGGCTTTTCAACCAAACAGAGGATCGAATACAGAGAGAATACCAGTCACTACGTACTTGGATTTTTTCCCCTGCCATAGTTGTTGTGACATAAAACGACTCTGTCCACTTTGAAATCGGCTTGAATCACATTTCTAAGTTGTCTCAGATGTCAAGGGTCAGGAACATTACAAGGAAAGCACCTTAAAACCCAACTTTTCGACGGTAGAGGGAAATTAATACTTGACAAAGAATGGAATGTTGAATAAGAAGCCATTGCAAGAAGGCCATATCTGGAAGAGACAATGTATTCAAAAACTTGGGATAGGTGTACTTGGCAGCGCCAATTAAGTACAAAACCCAAAATTGATATTCAACTCGTTTTTTACCAATAAAGAGTTTGAACATCAAGAAAAATGTCAAGAAGATTCATCAATGTACATATTTTTTATTGGTCGACGACAGGCGAAATCGCAATCGTTGTCGCAAATAGCTTCAGTTGTATTTTGTAACCCATCTTATTTGAATATAGAATAATTTCGGTTTATTTTTTAATAGTATTTTCCAATTTCTTGTATTTGTTTTAATTGTATTTTGTACCTTCTTCCCCTGTGTCGTTAAACATGAACGATAAGCTTTTATTTCTGCTGCCCACTACTTCAATCTAAATAAATCCTGGTTTGTTCTTTCTTTACATTTTACATTTAAGAATATTTTTTCATAAGCCATACTTATGTGGCATCAGCCCTGCATTTAAAGAAAGAAATTGGAGGACCCGTCCTGCTTCCATTCTTTGGGTTCCGTAAATAGAATGAATTAATGAGTTACAACAAGGCGGTTGAACTATTGACGCAATGTTCCTGTTCAGTATGTTGGATATATTGCAGCTTCTTCTATTCGATAATATCCGTGCATATATACTAATATCAGTACTATTGGAATAAATACAAAAAACTTCCTCTTCAGAAAATCTTAGGCAATTATGTTTGGGTTTGAGGTATTAAACAACTATGTTCCCTATTCCGTCATATACATCTTGTAGCCAAAGAACTTCTGTAGTCTGCAATTTATGCTTTAATTACTTAAGTCACACCAAATTTTGATTGCATTTAATTTAATTTATATATTGATGTTTATGGAGAGCCGACGTTTTCTCATGTCATTGCAAGGAATACAAGATGAATAGATGATAAGGAGTTTATCCTGTTGATACCACAATGAAAATTCATGTTTCTTGTTGTGCTATGTACATCTTGCAGACAATTTTTTTTGTGGTTTCAACGAAATTTGCGAACTGAAGAGCATCTTGCAAATTGAGAGACAGTTTGCATTTGAAACAAAAAAAATCCATTAATATATATTAGTCTAAATACTATTCAGATATATATGAAAAATTTCTCCATTGATAGATACTAGTACGAATACTATTGAAATAGATATCAAACCTTTGTCTTGGCCAATACTTATCCAATTATCTCGGCACTAGGCCCCGGGTTCGCGATACCCATCACCTATGTCCCATGTTTCGTCATATACATATTGCAACCAAATAACTTTAGTGATCTGCAGTTAATGCTTTTACTAGTGAGAACCTAGTTGCTTATCATTCCGGTATATACATCTTGCACTCAAAACATTAGTGATCTACAATTCCACCATAGGTTCCTCGTATACATTAAATTCATTCAAAGTATATATTTCTTCTTTCCATCCCCAACAACTTTGCGTCCTTCCTGATATACATCAACAATCCTCTTACTAGTGATAAGTGGAAATAGTGGTACAAAAGATACTTCCTTGATCTGCAATTTATGCCTTAATTAGTGAGAACTCAATAGGGGTTCGAAAGCATTTGCATTAATAATCAAACACTAGATGTTCTTTTGCGAGATACTTAGTTCTTTTTCCCTTGTCTTATACCCGTGTATTATCGCTTTCTAGTTATATTCTTAGTCGTGTTTCTATGATCGCGGGTTCCAACGTTGGTGTGTTGACATATCTTCATCTCCATCTATATCCTTGCATAGAGAATTGGACCACCCGCTATTCCTTTTCATATTTAGTGAATTTTATGCCCATGGTTGCCGAGTTGGTGCAATTGAACTTTGTTGCTTCTTGTTCGGTCATATACATCTACCACTCAAAATTTCCATGATCTACAATTCCACTGCGAACTCCTCTATCCTTTTTCCCTTATTTTCTTCCCTTGTATTATGGGACTGTAAAATATGAACATGATATTTTATAGAGCATGTATGAATTCTGCATTCTATACCTAGCGACATTTTTTATCGTGGGTTCTCGAGCAGGAAAGCTCAAAATTGGGCCTCCATTGTTCCGTGCCCTACAAATAGCACCCAAAATTCTACGATATACAAATTGAAAAACGGACTTGTGGACTGGCTGTCTCAACATTGCACTTCTATTGTTCTGTGTCCTCCAAACAATGCTCTCCGTTCTGCGATATAGAAATTGACACACAGAATGCAGGGCTGGCGGGGTGGAGATTGCCATTGTTTACGAACGCTAATCCCTATGAAGTATCTAACAGTATATAAAAAATTATTTTGAATACTAAATTATCTCTTAGTAGTGACAACTGGACACAAAGGTACGAAACAGTTGGGATTGCACCCTCCGCAATATATAAATTGACTACCGGATTCTTACATCGTCCACTCTTCCATGTTACAGATTAGGCATTCAAATGTTCAGAGCGATACAATTAGTACGTCGAGGCCTCGCCTACTTTTCAGACACCTTATCAGCCTATTTTGGATCCTCCTGTTTCCGGGTTCACGAAATGTGCAACTCCAGTGTTGGTGGGTTGACATCCTTATCTCCATCTATATAATTAGATGACGAATCCGACTGACCGTTGTTTCTTTCCATACTTGGCCAATTGTATGTCCACGGTTGTTGGGTTGGCACCAATTCCATCTCCATCTATATCCTCGCATGGCGAATTGGACCTCCCACTGTTCCTTTTCATACTTAGTGAATTTTATGCCCGTGGTTGCCAAGTTGGCGCAATTGTTTCCCTTTTTTTCTTCCCCTGTATTATGGGACTACAAAGTATGAACATGATGTCTTATAGAGCATGTATGGATTCCGCATTCCATACCTAGAGACATTTTGGATCGTGGGTTCTCGGGTGGGCAGGCTCAAAATTGGGCCTCCATTGTTTTGTGTCTTACAAATAGCACTGAGAATTCCACGATATACAAATTGACAAGCAGACTTGAGGACTGGCTAACTCAACATTGCACTTCTATTGTTCCATGTCCTCCAAATAATGCTTACAGTTCCACGATATACAAATTGACACACAGAATGCAGGGATGGTGGGGTGGATATTTCCATTGTTTACGGATGCTAATCCCTATGAAGTATCTAACAGTATCAAAAAAATTATTTTCAATACTAAATTATCTCTTAGTAGTGACAACTAGACATAGAGGTACGAAACAGGTGGCATCACACCCTGCGTAATATACAAATTGACTATTGGATTCTGACATCATCTGCTCTTCCATGTTACAAATTATGCATTCAAATGTTCGGAATAATACAAGTTGAACGTTGGGGACTTGCATCTTCTACAGACACGTTGTCAGCCTATTTTGGATCCTCCTGTTTCCGGGTTCACAAAATGTGTAACTCTTGGATATTGTTTTGGGTTGGCATCAAGCTTTGTTGTACCACAGTTCACAAATGTTTCAAAGTATCTGTCGCTACCTCAGTTGGCATCCGACCCTCCGCAATATACAAATTGACTACCGGGTTTACATCTTGTACTCAAAATCTTCGTGATCTACAATTCCACCGCAGACTCCTTTGTCCTTTTTCCCTTTTCTTCTTCCCCTGTATTATAGCTCTCTGGTTATATACTTAGTCGTCTTTCTATGATCGCAGGTTCTAGCATTGGTGGGCTAACATATTTATCTCCATCTATATAATCACATGAGGAATCCGACAGACCGCTATTGCTTTCCATACTTAGCCAACTTTATGGTCGCGGTTGTTGGGCTCGCAGTCACGAACTTTGCTTCTTCTTGTTCCGTGATGTACATCTTGCACTCAAAAATTTTGTGATCTACAATTCTACCATGGACTCCTCGAACTCTCAAGCTTCACTGTACCATGGTTCACAAATGTTCTTTCTAATATACATTGGTTATGCTCTTAATACGAAACAGTTCACATCGATCCATTCGCAATAAAGAAATTGACTACCGATCGCTGTTGCTTTCCATACTTGGCCAATTTTATGGCCAAAGTTGGTGGGTTCGTGGTTCCAAACTTTGCTTCTTGTTGCATCGTGTACATCTTGCACTCAAAACTTTTGTGATCTACAATTCTAGTGTGGGCTCGTTGAACTCGCAAACTTCACTCTACCATCCCCACAAATGTTTCAAAGTATCTCTCACTACCTTCCATCCCCACTAACTTCCTGTCCTTCTGGCTGTCCTACCATACCCTCTTCATTGTTACGCGTATTGCACTCAAAAAATTTTGAGACATACAATTTGACGCTCGTGCCCTCACCTTCAATGGTTGTACCTTTCAACCCTATTTTGTAGCTGTTTTTTTCCCGTGCCCGCGACCTCCATAATTTCTTACTGTGCAATTAAAAACCTCTCATGCTAACAACTGACCATGAAAGAACCGCCAACATTGTCATTAATGGGCGAAACACTCAAGAAGATCTCCCATTATTACGCATTAAACCAAGATGTGCGGAGAGTTATTTTGTCCCTTCTGATTGTTCATCTCAAACACGCATCATCGTGTTGGGCCGCTCAATAAATCTACAATGCTTAATCACTGATTGAAATATCTGCCATGTTCACATTTCTATTTATGCAATTACTAGTGCCTAATGTTAACAACACATCATGCAACAACCGTCCAAATTGTCATTAATCAACGAAAGTCTCGAGGACATCTCCCATTCACACGCTTTGGACCAAAATTTGTGCAGGGTTATATTATCCCTTCCAACTTTTCATTTCATTCATCGTCTGGAGCAAACAAACGTTCTTGTAGACTTATGGCAGCAAGTCAATAGCGGTTTTTTGGAGATACAGTAAATATGTCGGCACACGAGGACCAGAACTTCCAGTAGTCCAGGGTATAGTTTTAATATTCATCCCATTACACCCAGAACGAAGTGATTTGGACCTCTAGAATCGCTCGTGCAGGCTGCGTCCCTGAGGTTTTTGACTGTAAGGAGGTGGTCTCTTGGTGCACCGAAAAATATAATCCAGGCCAAATAATTATTCCACTATGCAACCATTCTCTTGTTTCTTTGTCAGCTCAGTTCTTCCACGAGATGTTAAAATTGTCGAAGCCAACATTGACGTTTAGAGGACAAGAATGCAAGTAGTTTCTAGAAAAACATGATAATGGGTTGGACATCTTAGCCAAATTCCTTGAAGACCCGACAACAGTTCCTGAAGATATCACAAGGTTGCAGGTAAGTTCCCTTAGAAATCCATTACGGGAAATTGCTTGGTTGTTTACAAGAATAACGGGACATGCATCCACAACAAGCATTTCCCATATAATTATTTATATTTTGTATTTCACAGTCAAGGAACAATACATTTTCGATTTGGGGAAGCTAATTTCCATTAAGCTCTGTTCCCAGTCTTCATGATTCAAAGAATAAAATAAATTTTGTATGTCATCCTACTTGATTTTCGCAATTGTGCATTGTTGCCCGTTTCCAAAACTTTCTCTTTCCAATAAAATAAACTATGGATTCAACCCAGTAACATTCTGGTATGAGGCCTTGTATAGGCACAAGGCCTCCCATTGTTTTTATGAAGTTTTTAATGGCTTTGTCTCAATTTTCAAAGATTTATTGTTAGGAAAGGATGCTCCGCAGATGTCTGGCCATGCAACTAAGTTTTTGAACAGGAAGGGCACACTTGAGCAAGAGGAAAATCATAGTGTCCTCATGCTCTTTGGCTCTAAGGAAAATCATACCTTCCTTCCATGCCACATCACGGACAAGATGTTTGTTGCAGAAATAGCAAGGCAATACAACCACTGGTTGCATTTTTTCCATGACAAGAAAAACAAACAGTTCATTCCTCTGCCCTAGAAAGTTGGAGACTTCATGTGTAGAAACATCAACAAGATTGACGAGTTTGCCTCCCATTTCAAGAAATTGAACCTAATGTATGTTGAAAGGCTAAAAGGGTTCGACCCTAATGGCATTTTTCGAGAACATTTACTGGTTGTTGGCTTTAACACCTCTTTTATCCATAGACACCTGACCCAAGACAGGGATAGTGTCAACAACAATCCTACTTCTGTCGATTGCGATGCAGAGACATTGCAAAGAATGACTGAATTGTACAGAAAACATGGAAAAGTATCCGGTGAGAAGAGTACCCAGTCCCCTGCCATCACTCCCAAGAGAACGACATCACGGACCATCGCTTCGATGGTCCACCCCAGTAAGAAAGAAACCCAAAAATCTTCGAACGAAGGAGGAGATAAGAAACCTCCTCGCATAAATAGTGATAGTTCTCACAAAATTCCACCGACGAAGAAGAGAAAAAACAATGCAGGGCAGGCGGAGGAACTCGAAATTGAAAGTGGAAAACTGCAACTTGAAATGGAAATTGAGCACATGAAGAAAATTGGGTCATCCACGGTGGAAATATCTGAGATCAACTTTTTTGACGTAGATGAATCCTTCATGATCCAGAGCGTTATTTTTGACAACGAATCTAAAAGTATGGTCATTGAAAAGAGAGATGTAACAAACAGGAAAGGCAAATCTCGCACAGAGATTAGCTTTAGGGAAATCCAACCATCCCAAATCTCCTCATTTCACTAGGTAACCAGTGAAATTCTTCATGATTCCATTGGAGGAATTGAGATGGAAAGTGCCAATCTGAAAGACCGCCACAACGAATTTGAGTAGGCTTTCATTGCAACCCTAGAATTAGCCATTCCTTTGGCAAAAATCATGCCTGCTACCACTGCAGCCAAGATGATAGTATCATCTACCCTCCTTGCATGCTCTAGAGGCCTTGTAGAGAATAACATCAACAAAAGAATGCAACTAGTTACTAAAGCTTGTGAAACATCACAAAATTTAGTTTCCTTTGGAAATAAGGCCAATGATTTCCTGCAACATTTGGAGGTGAATTTAAAAAATGAACAACATTTATGTGATCACGTACTGGCCCCTTTTGCCAACTATGTCGTCAACACATCGGAATTGAAAACAAGACAAGAGAAACTCCCCTCCCCAAAGCGGACCAAAAAAGTAAAAGCATGATGGAAAAAGAAAGTTAACAACCTGGAGCTCATTGTCAAATCATGTAAACAAGTCATATCAGACAAGGAATATTTATTCACAAGCCTGCTCCAGATGGACTTATCCAAAACTACCAACGAGGTTCAATATCCAAACTTAATTCTCAAATCCTTGTCAATCACCAAAGAAGCCTTCCAGGAAAAAGTTGATATTTTAAAGGGGTTGTCCTTCGAAAAGTTTTACAGCATACTTGAACATCGTCTAGATGAGAACGAGCATTGGGTACTGGACTATGCATCACACAATGAAGAAATTGAACAGAGTCTGCATAATATTTCAATAGATCTAAGGAAATTAGAAAACGACCTTTACGACATAGAAATCTGGGATGAAATCAACACAACCCTCATGAAAAGAGCTACATCGAAGAATGGTTCCAACAGAGAATGGACAACCTCATCCAGGAAGGGCAACAACCAGTCAACAGGACTCCACTGACCATCGACAATGGCAACAAAAATGCATCGACTTCATAGTAAGTCTATACTAGCATCTTGTTTTCTTTATCAATACAGTTTAAGTCTATGTTGTCATCTTGTTTTCTTTATCAATCCAGTTATGTCCTCTTTAAATAGAAAATGGTAACCAAAGACTCATAACTTCCAATTTCTTATTTTCAGGTCTTCCTATCTACCGTCACACACTTCTTCTTTTGACGTTCCTAATTCTTGTACTTATTTCTTTTTATGGTCCGCGGGAGCCCCAATACTAGTCTATATGAAAAACGCATTTAAATTTCCAGAAACATGTAACATACATTATTATTTTTTGATAAATTCCAAAGAAAACTGTTTCGACAAAGAAAACTAATTTGGATATGCTACATTTCTTGTGTCCTATTGTATGCTAATTTTTTTGTCTTGAACGATGTTGTTACTATTCTATTCTATGCTAACTTTTTGGGTCTCTAGAAACCTATACTTTGATAGATTATGATTTCTCTTGTGTCCAGAACCCTTTGCTTTAAAGCAAACTAGTTCGGGAATGCTAATCTCTTTGTGTTTTCCTCCACGAAACTATGTAACAAACGTTATTAATATTCTATTGTATTCTTTTAAATGTTGATGTAATTTCCAGAGATATGTAATAGACATTATTTGTTTTATAATAAGTTTATATAGTTTGCAATTTCGCTTTTCAATTTGTATATCGCGGAACTCTCGGTGTTATTTGTAGGGCACAGAACAACAGAGGCCCATTTTTTAGCCCTCCATCCCAAGAACCTGTGATCCAAAAACTGGCTAAGTATGGAATGAGGGATACGTGCATGCTCTATAAAACATGTGCAAAGAAAACTAATTCGGCAATGCTATATTTTTTTTGTCCAAGAAAAGCCTTAGTTTTAAAGAAAACTAATTCGGGAATGTTAATTTTTTTGTGTTTTTCTCCATGAACCTATGTAACAGACGTTATTACTATTCTATTATATTCTTTTAAATGTTCATGTAATTTCCAGAGATATGTAATAGACATTATTAATTTCTGGTAAATTTCTATAGTCTACAACTCCGCCTGTCATTTTGTATATCGCGGAACTGTCGGTACTATTTGTAGGGAACAAAACATTAGAGGCCCAATTTTGAGCTCGCCAACCCGAGAACCCGCGATCCAAAAACTGGCTAAGTATGCAATGAGGGCTCTGTGCATGCTCTATAAAATCTCATCCCCATACTTTATAAAAGTACAAATTCTGTATGTATAAAACTAAATATCTACTTTATAAAGTACATATTTCGTATGTATAATTTATTAATTTATGATAAATTTCTATAGTCCGCAACTCCACTTCTCAATTTTTGTATCACAAAGAACATCAGAGGCCCAATTTCTGTATCGTGGAACTGTCGGTGTTATTTGTAGGGAAGAGAACGTCAGAGGCCCAATTTTGAGCCTGCCAGCCCGACAACCCACAATCCATTATAAAAGTACATATTTCCTATGTATAAAACTAAATATCTACTTTATAAAATTACATTTTTGGTATGTATAGTTTATGCTGTCCAGGAACCTATAATTTCATAAATTTCAATTTCTTTTGTGTCCAGGAGCCCTTGTTTTAAAGATAACTAATTCAGTAATGTTAAATTTTTTTTGTCCAACAACCTTTCAAATGTTGATAACTTTTTGATATTTTTCAGGAAGAACTAATTCGGCAATACTATGTTATGCATGCAAACCACATGTATTTCAACTTTCTAGCCACATGTCTGTACTAGGTCGCATTTAATCCCACCCAACCTGATAGGGACTATGCTGCCATGCAACACTTGTTTTATGATGGGATGTTGTTAAAAAGAAAACATATAATTTAGGGATTTCAAATCCCTTTTCTATATTATGTATATTGTGGAGAAATTTGAAAAGGTGATTAAATTGGAGGTCTTAGAGTAAGAGGTTACATATTTAATTTTTTATTTATCAATATTTAATGGTAATTTGCAAATTCAATGGTTTATGGTCCAAATTTGTATCAATGGATCTTTCAACATGGACGAAACATTGAGAGGTTTATCTTTGCTTAAGGGTTTCTTTGTTGTCAAGTAATTTTCCCTTTCATTTTTGAAATTTAAAAATGCTCGTGGATATTGTTAATATTTTGGGTAATCACATCACATCATATCTAGATGATTAAACTTAATATTTTCACATCTACCTAAATATGTGATAAGATTGATATCAATAAGGGCCTATTACATAATGGAGGTAATTTTCAATGGGTTTGGATTCTAGATTATGAGAATACTACATTTTAGTGTGACTTTGTCAACAATTAGGGCATCTCTAGGTTTCTTGTCATCATGCACACTACTCTTCAAAAATGAAAAAATGACATAAACCTACACCAAAAAGGTGGTAAGAATGTGAACATTTGGTTATAAAGATGTAACATATTAGAATGATGTCTTCTTCATATTTGTTCGAAATATCCACACTTTTGTTTGTTAATGGTAGATGTTTCAGATCCACAACAAGATCCATCTTCAAGACACAAAGTTGAGGGGGTGAGAGGAAGATCAACTTATAAATATAAAAAAAAATGCCATTAAAAAAGATTAGTAACAATGACCTTAGCTATAGCTACAACAAAAAATTAAAAAAACCTAAAAATATATAAATGAAATAAGAATGTAATCAATAATTTGATTATAATAATAATAATAATAATAATAATAATAATAATAATAATAATTTGTAATAATAGTAATGCAAATAGTACAACTAAGGCCAGAACAAAGAAAACTGGTATTACTAAAACCCTAGAATTCCATTATTATTATATTATTAATAAACACTAAATTATTGTTAACAGTAAGGCCAATAATGGTTATTAATCTAATCAAAAGTACTAGAAGGTTATATTAATTTAAGATTTTGTTTGATGCTATACTTTATTATTTAAAATTAACTATTCATAAATTTGAATGATTAGAGAAAGATAACTATGCTTATTGAAATCAAATTTCTATTGAGATGTGTTTAAATTTGAACTTATCATAATATAATCCAAAATATGTTCTTGAACAAAAGTAGACTCTACAATATATCTATAAACTATCACCATATAGATTTATTTGTATTATTCAAAGTATACTACAAATAAATACATATACAATAAAATGTGTCACTAGGATTTTTTTTATCCTAGTCATGGGCAATAATTTGAAGAATTTTTTAACCAAAAGGAACAATGTGCAAAAAGGTGCCCAACTATTGGGAAAACATGAGAAGCCACTCTATAAAGAGCCTTCTTAATACAAAGATAAATACATTGCAAAATGGTGTTCAACTATTGCAAAAACATCTCTATAAAGGAGACCTCATATATCCACCTATGTTAGGTTGTATCACATAGTGTCCTTTTGTTTCCAACAATAAACTATTGGGATATTTAGACATTTAAGAGTTAGTTAAGTTCAACTTGGTCTAATATGTTATTAGGTAAAATTCTTTAGTATGCATTAATATGCATTTGTAGTTATGTAATACAACGATCACGATATGTTCTAGACATAGAGTGATCTGATGACTTATATTCTCCTTGATCTTAACGACTACAATGATCCATGGCTTAGCACACGATTGGTCCACAGTCTCTATTTAAAGAGCATGGAGGGTCATTTGGTGATGATTTATTATGAGAAAATCTCTTGTAAACTATTTTTCTTTTGCATTAGTATATTGCCTCAAGTGGCCACGTTCATTGGAGCCATGGACTGTTTCTCTCTTTGAGGTTTTTAACCACGTAAAAAAATTGATGTTTTGAAATTTGATTTGGTCGTGTGAGAGGTAACTGAAGGTGTTCGTCCTAGGTAGGAGTACCATGTTTTTTTGAATATGGTATTAGATCTTGATTGAAGACCCTCTCTCGTTGTTGATTGAGATATTGAACCCGAGTGGCCACATTTCTAGGTTTTTCTATTTTTATGTTTTTTGTGTTGAGTATATAGTTTTGTTACATCCAAAGCACTTCTTTCAGTTGGAAACATTTTTCATTTCACTTGAAAAGGTTTCTATTTGTCCAAGATATGATCTTTTTTGTCATATTTGAAGGTATAAACTCGAAATATGCCCTTTTTAAAAAAAATTACAGAGTTAATATTTTGTTTTTCTATTTTTTATTCCTAGTTTTCTACTATTTTTGATCTGTGTATGCTCTTTTTCATGCACTTTACACGATCTCTAAAAATAACAAATAGAGCTGAGATTTTTTTCTCTTCTGCATATTCTCGTTTCTTTGTGCTTTATGCAAGCTCAACAAATTAGAAAAAACTAGAAAACTTTCATTTTATTGATAAGATAATCGATATCTAACCCCATTATTGTTGAGATTTGATTTTTTTCAAAATTTCATTTGTTTTTGTGTGCATCCACGTTAAAAACAAATATAGGAAAAAACACAAGTTTTGGGCATTAGCATTCACTTCGAGGAAAAGAAACCTCCACCATTAAAATTGCTATGTATTTTACTCTAGCTCACTTATTTGAAAGTTTATTTATTTAATAACAAGTCTTGAATTCAAGTCTTTCATTTTTTATATACTTTTTGAAAGGTTAATGCAAACTTGAGCTCTCTCATAACTTCATTGTAAAGTGAATTTCACTTAAATTATAAAATTGAATCATTACAAAGTAAATTTAATAAAAAAAATTAGTTAGTTTTTGCATGCAACTTTAATTTATAAAGCAACTTTATTGTAAAAGTGATTCCCACTTATTTTATAAAAGTGGGTCACTTCATAAGTAACTTATTTGTAAAAGTGAGCCTAGAACCATGGGGACACCTTTAGGTAGTGGTTGAACATGTGATTTCACCTAGAAAGATTGTATTAAATGATCTCATGGCCTATGAAAATATAAGTGGAGCAAAGCTCACACCATGTCCTTCAATAAATAATTTCCCAAGTAATTTCTACCAATTAATGATTCCCCTAGATCTAAAAAAAAGTTAAAGAAAGAACATTTTTTTGTTTTTACTTAGCCACCTCATTGTGCATCCATCACCATGTTGATCCAGGTGGATATTGGTGGCCACCCACCTGTTCCAAATTCCAATTGGCTCATCTTGACATTTTTCAGTTCAACATGTTTCTCTGTAATGCAGGCACTTCTTTGAAATTGTGGGTTTTTCACTTACGAGGATGTCTTGAATCCCTACATGGAATCCAGGTGGATATTGGTGGCCTCCCACCTATTCCAACTAGATTATTTTGGATTTTTTGATGTTAGTACATCTTTCTGTACTTCCGGGACCATTTTGGGGCTATAAACAGTGTTTTATTGGATTTCCATAGTCAAACTATAGATTGAGTTAGAGTTTGATGGCATAATGTGTAGTTCTCGAAATTACCATTCCAACAGGCTATCACATGCCTAAAACAGAGATCGTATACAAAAGTTATGACCCCAGGAAGTTAATGTACCAACGTACCCCAATGAAGCCCACATGGCTTTTGGTGCTTCATCTCCTAGGGTTAGGTTTTTGGATGTCTAGGGTTTTGGCATTCATGTTTATCATAAAAAGGCCTTCAAAGCCTCATTGTAATCATATTTTGTAGAATGAGCGTAGCCTTCACATATCTTCTCAGAGATAACATTGTCACCATTCTAGTGAGTCTTTCACTCTATATTTTTACAGTCTCTATACATTTCTTTCATTGATAGAAATCATGTATTGTTGTATTTATTCCTTTCTGGAAATGTTTATGTGTATTTCATTGTAATAAATCTACTTTCATTTTATTCCGAAAATAATCTGGATCATTGGTATCAGAGCAGTATGATTTTGATCGTTTTTCAGTGCATGTCCCCAGTGAGGTCCGAGTATAGCAAGTTGGGTATCGAGCTTGTCTCTCCTGAGGACTATCTCTCTCGCACTCCCAAGAAACCCTTTATGGCAACAGAAAAGAAAAATGATGGAGCAGAAGATTCTATTAACATGTTGCTTGAGCAATCTCTCACACGACAGATAGACGAAATGATGGAGATTTTTTCCCACATCCTTAATGCCTGCGAATAACAATAGACACATCTTCATCAAGAGGCCACTTTGGAGGAACCTCTCCCTTCAAGGTACAAGTTAATTTTGATATTCCCATATTTGAAGGTAAAATAGATGCGGATGCCTTAGAAAACTGGTTAATCCTGCTAGAAGGTTATTTCTTTGTTCACAATTTTTCCGACAGGGAAAAGATCACCTTCACACTCCTGAAGGATCTCCCCCATGTCAAACATTGGTGGTAAACTTACTGGGATAAAAGTTACACAGAGGAATCTGGAATATATGGGGTCGAGCCCACTTGGGGATTTTTTGTGGATGCGGTCAAGGAAAAATACTACCCTACTGATAACTATGAAGACCAGTACATGAGAAGGACCACACTGCGGCAAAAGAAGAGACAAACGGTGCAATAGTTCACAAATAATTTCCATACCTTGCACACCAAGTTGGGTATCAAAGACTCCGAGCGGCATCTAGTTTTGAAATATCATGGGCCTCTGCATAGGTACATCCAAACCGAAATGGATTTCCTAAACATCTCATTGTTGAGTACATTTTTATGCTTCCATTTTGCTCTATAAACCACACTTTTGCCTCTATATCCATCCATTTTGCCTTCATTTCATTCCATGTTTTCCATGAAACAGCCTATGCAAGGTATATTTGTCATTCTTTAGCTTAAGAATTGAGTTTTCTAAATTTTAGCATTAAAATTAAAAATTTATCAGAAATTACAGGATTTGACTAAATCCCGTAAAAGCTCCATGGTTTGTATACTTGCAGGACACCTGGGAGAAATATAAGACTTGGGTCATGTTCCCTGATGTACAAGGATGGATAATGAGCTATCATATTCAAAATATGAGCCTTCCAGATGTCCGGTCAACGCTGGTCAAACAGGGCCACTTCAGCAGAAAATACCTTGTTTCAGCCTTAAATCTTGGACAGTTTTGGATTTTCGTGGGATATGACCATATATTGTGGATCTGAAGGAGGCATTCGACCCTCCTAGTATATTATGGATCTAATCATGATATTTAGGAGACTTATTAGCATTTTTAGTTTTGAGACTCTTGTATAAATACTCTTAAGCTTAGACTAGTAAAACAATCTTATGGAATGAAGAAACTTTGGAATTTGCACTCTTGAAGATCAGCTCTATGTTTTGTTCCTGTGAATGCTTATGATATGATGATTTGAATGCTACTGGAGCTCTTTCTTAGCTGAGTCAACTCAAGTGTACCAGTGAAGCATTGGAGGGCCCCCTTTGCCAAACTAGTACAGTCTTTCTTTGTGTTCTTTTTCAAGTACATGTTTTAGATCAGATCTTGCTGTAGATGAGTTTTATCTTGTTGTAGTTACATGAATTTCATAGCTAAATCACATGCTTAATGTTTTCAAGCCTTACTCATATTGTGAATGATTTCTTGAATAAGAATTCAATGTGTAGTTTGCCTTCAAACATTAAGATAGTCATGAATGTTTTTTGAGTTATTTATGCTTTCAGTACTTTGATTTGATTTGATGTCAGTGTTAATGAATGAATGAAAGAATACAATGAATGCATCTCTTGAATAAGAGTTTTGTTCTTCTAGCATTTGATAGGTCTTAAAACTAGTTTGAACATCTTTTGAATGCTTACTGTTTATACTCTTTAGAAAAACAATTGTTGATCACTGTTATGAGATCTATGAATATGACTTCTGAATAAAAGCTTAGCATCTCTTTCACATTCATCCTTAGAATAGGTTTTGGTTTATCTCCATTAAAGATAAAAACTATCTCTAAATCCATATACTTTGGA